>PVJC01017213.1:0-22641 GCA_004026665.1 Murina feae
GAGGGAAGTTGGTGGCAACCAGGTTGGCAGGGGAAGCAGTTAGGGGTGATCAGGTTGGCAGGCAGAGGCAGTTAGGGTGATCAGGCTGGCAGGGGGGCCAGTTAGAGGTGATCAGGCAGGCAGGAAGGTGAGCCAGCGGTCCTGGATTATGAGAGGGATCAGACCTAAGCTGGCAATTGGACATCACCCAAGGGGTCCCAGATTGGAGAGGGTGCAGACTGGGCTGAGGGACCCCGCCAACCCACTGTGCATGAATTTCGTGCATCAGGTCTCTAGTTTATTATAAAGGGATAATCATGAGGGCAACGATTTAGCTATAGCTGTGTTCTTTGAAACATCTAATATAATAAAAGAGTAATATGCAAATTGACTGTCGCCCGAGACACCTAAGCCACGCCTCCCAGCCAATCAGAGCGGCTGTATGCAAATTAACCCAGCCAAGATGGAGGCCGGCAGGCAGCCACAGAGCTAGAGAGAATCAGAGGCTTCTGTTGCAACTGCCTGCCTAGGCTGGCTGAGCCTCTGCTCACAGCCACACCCACCAGCCAATCAGAGCGGCTGTATGCAAATTAACCCAGCCAAGATGGAGGCTGGCAGGGCGGCTCTGCACTGGGAGCCTCCGCAGCCGGCATAGCTGTGCCAGGTGTGTCAGCTCAGTGGGGGGGGGGGGGTCCGGCCCGGGGGCCTCCTCGGGGTATCCAGGAGCGCCAGTCCTGGGTCCGCTGCCTGGCTCTGCCCCAGGGGCCTCCAAGGAGCATGTGGGAGCACGGGGGCCTCTGCGAGGTGTGCAGGAGTGCCTGTCCTGGGTCTGCTGTGTGGCTCTGCCCTGGGGGCCTCCTTGGGGGCGTGTGGGAGCACCCATCCAGGGTCCGCTGCCTTGGTCTGCCCCCCGGGGGCCTCCGCAGGGCGTGCAGGAGCGTCTGCTGCACAGTGCGGAGCATCTGAAGCCAGTCCGCTGCCCAGCTCCACCCCAAATGTGTTTGCTCAGCAGCAGGGCCCCACCAAGGGATCCTGCACCAGCGTCTGCCCCTGGCTTGCCACCCAGTTCTGCGCCAGGTGTATCCCCTCAGCGGTGGGGCCCACCAGGTGTGTGCGACCATGGACCCTCCGGTGGGAAACATCCAGGCCTGCACTCACCAGCCCTCCCACCCCCCAGTGCATGAACCCTGAAGGGGCTGTGGGCAGCCTGAAAATGGCCCTCAGTCCCTCACCCAGGCTGGCCAGGCACACCAGCAGGTGGACATCCCCCCAAGGTGTCCTAGACTGCAAGAGGGCACAGGCCGGGCTGAGGGACACCCCCCCCCCCGATTGCACAAATTTTTGTGCACCGGGCCCCTAGTCCTATATAATAAAAGGGTAATATCAAATTGATCCAAACAGCAGAAGGACTAGGAATGACTGGTCACTATGACACACACTGACCACCAGGGGGCAGACGCTCAATGCAGGAGCTGCCCCTGGTGGTCAGTGCACTCCCATAGGGGGAGCTATGCTCAGCCACAAGCCAGGCTGACAGCTGCCAACACAGCAGTTGTAGCGGGAGCCTCTTCTGCCTTCTCGGCAGAGCTAAGGATGTCCAACTGCAGCTTAGGCCTGCTCCCCGCTGGCAAGTGGACATCCCCTGAGGGCCCCTGGGCTGCCAAAGAGATGTCTGGCTGCCAGCTTAGGCCTGATTGCCCAGGGAGCGGGCCTAAGCCAGCAAGTGGACATCTCCCGAGGGGTCCCAGATTGCTGGAGGGCATATGCTGTGCTGAGGGACATGCCTGAGTGCACAAATTTTTGTGTACCGGGCCTCTAGTCTAATAAAAGAGTAATATGCAAATGGTGTCACTCCAATATACCTAAGCCATGCCCACTAGCCAATCAGAGTAACTATATGCAAATTAACCCAGCCAAGATGGCAGCCGGCAGCCATGGAGCTGGAACAAGCAAGAGGCTTGCCCTAGCGATAGAGGAAACTAAGGTTCCCGCCTGCCACTGTGGCCACTACTCAAGACAACAAAGTTTCAATTATAGAAGATAAATAAACCCCAGATACCTGCTTCTAGCCAGCCTTGCTGCAAACAGCCATCAGCCCCTCACCCAGACTGGCCAGGCACCCCAGTAGGACCCCCTCCCTGAAGGGACTGTGGCCAGCCTGCAAATAGCCATCAGCCACTCACCCAGGCTGGCCAGGCACCCCATGGGGGGACAGCCACCTTGAAGGGTCTGTGGGCAGCCTGCAAACAGCTGTCAGCTACTCACCCAGGCTGGCCAGGCACCCTAGCAGGACCCCACTCCCTGAAGGGAATGTGGCCAGCCTGAAAACATTCCTCAGCCCCTCACCCAGACTGGCCAGGCACCCCAGCGGGGGACACCCACCTTGAAGGGGCTATAGCCAGCCTGCAAACAGCCATCAGTCACTTACCCAGGCTGGCCAGGCACATCAGCGGGACTCCCACCCTGATCCGGGACACTCTTCAGGGCAAACCAGTAGGCCCCACCTATGCACCAGGCCTCTCAATGCAGGATCTGCCCCTGGTGGTCAGTGCACTCCCACAGGGGGAGCTCTGCTCAGCCACAAGCCAGGCTGACAGCTGCTAGTACAGTGGTGGTGGTGGGAGCCTCTCCTGCCTCCTCGGCAGTGTTAAGGATGTCTGACTGCAGCTTAGGCCTGTTCCCTGCTGGCAAGTGGACATCCTCTGAGGGCTCCTGGGCTGCCAGAGGGATGTTTGACTGCCAGCTTAGGCTCGATCCCCTGGGGAGTGGGCCTAAGCCAGCAGGTGGATACCCCCCGAAGGTTCCCAGACTGTGAGAGGGCACAAGCTGGGCTGAGGGACCTCCCCCCCAAGTGCACCGGGCCTGTAGTTATTTATAAAAGCAAAGTGGGGAAGGGGGCTTAAAAAGCCCAATTGTCGGATGGCAAGGAATTAGTAAGTTGGCATATCCTTGGAGTGGAACACCATGAAATAATTTTAAAGCTATTAGAGAAGAATATCGAATGGGGGAAATCTATGATACATTGTTGAGTGAAAGAAACCAAATAGTATTTCACAGTTTTATAGGAAAAAAACATCTACACATGAAAAGACTGGGGGGAAATGTGATGCTTTGAGATGAGAATCAGAGTTGCTTTTATATTCCTCTCTGAGCTTTTTCTTTTCTCATTATTTTACCCAATGACAATGCATCACTTTTTCTGTTCAGAAAAGGAAAAGTTATTTCCAGGGCTACTCGTGAATTGTAGCCAGAAATGGAATGAAAATATTGGGAATGAAGTGGTTCAGGAGCGAGCTGGGTTCTCTCCAGCTCGGCCTCTCCTCGAGGACTGTGGGTGCCCTCTGCGCTCCTGCTCACTGTGCCTTTATTACTGTCCATGGTTCTGCTACTCCAAACATCTTCCGTGGCCCCACAGAGCCGCCTTTCTGGTCAGAAGTCAGCCTCAGGCTTTGGCTTCTTCAGTGCCAATGTCTGACTGTTTCAGTCTCTGGGAAAGTTAATTTGAATTCCCAGGGGAGAGGCCATGAATAGCTCAGCTCAGCTCCTTCACCAGGGCAAGGCCTGTGTCACCAGCCAGTCCGTAAGCAGCTGCCTGGGACCAGGTGCACTCAGGTACATTAGGTCTAGCAAGTGTGGTCCCATCAACGGTGGGCCAAGATCAAGGTTGCCCAGGCCCATATCTCAGCCAGCGGGTGGGGATGAGACTGTTCCCGGTATGAGGCGGTGTGGCTGGACAGTCACGGTGATAGAACCTTCCTCACAACAGTTAGTAAAATAATCTGAATAATTCAGAGCCTACATACCCACATGGCAACCAGATTCTCTGCCTTTGTTCTATGCTTTGATCATGTAAGGGAGGCCATTGTTGATCCTTCCTGATCTTTGGGTCGATATCCTAACTCACATAGTTTGGAGGGGGACGGGGGTGCAGAAATATCCAACTCATCCCGGTTTTACTCACGCTACAGATGCAGCCGGGACTGTGATGCTCCAGCTGTCTCGGGCCTGCGCATGGGGAGTGAGAGCAGGAAAGGAACAGATTTCTAAAAATAAATGAGGCCGCTGTCACAAGAAGGGTCACGGAGACTGTGGTGGCCATGGCCGCGCACCTCTCAGATCGCCGCAGGAAGCGTGATGGATCGAGTTGCGCAGCTACTGTGCTCTGAAATCCATCACTGTGTCTGCAGGGGCCACACTCCCCCTGGCTGCTCCCCGCCAGTGGCTGACGCGGAAGGAATACTGAGAGGTCCATTCCCAGGAGACTGGAGAATCCCTGGATGGGGGACTTTGGCCCCCCAACTCCCTGGGGGCCTTGCTGAACGGCGTGGCTTAGCCAGCTCTGCTGCTTCCATCTCTCTCTCTTTCCTTCTCTCTGCCTTCCTTTGGGATCAGACCTGCATCGGGGTGGCGGCTCCCTATCCTCTCCCGTCCTTCTCCGTCTCTCACAGACATTTCCCCTAGTAAACCTCTCACATGTCTAACCCCACTTTAGCATCTGCTTCTTGGAAGACCCGCAATTAACACAGACACGAGGGAGGCAACTAACAAGTCCCCACCTTTAAGCAAAAGTTCTAGTGTTCGCCAAGTAAGTTCTTACCCCACATTTTACTGGACTTGCGGCGTCAGTGAGAGAAACCGCTAGGGACGGAAAAACCTTGAAGTTGATGTGATGATATTGACTTATTGGCTGATAACCTTGCCTTCTGCTTGCCAGGCAGGTAATAATTTACAAAGTTCTTTAAGGCACATAGCTTTTCCCAATCTTCACACAAATGCCGCAAGGCGTGTGGAGCTATTCAAGGCCAGTTGTAAGGAAACCGATAACCAGAGAGGTTAAGGTGAATTGTTTAAAGCCCCCATAGATTCAGGTCACTGCTGTGCCTAAAAGAGTTCAATGACTCCTCATTGCCTTCAAGACAAAGGCCAAGCGATTAAGGTGCAAACCGGTCCTGTGATTGATCTGGCATCAGACAAACGGTGCTTTGTTCAGTGCTCCAATCAGACCACGTACTACTGAGCCTCCGGGCCTTTGCACATGCTGTTCCCTCTTCCTGAACCACCCTTCCCATACCCTCTGCTGGTATCAACTACTCCTCCATCTACTCTCTTCCCATAAGAAGCTATTATTTAAGACTGGGTCACGTGTTCCTTGGGGCCCCCCAGCTTTCTGTACGTATCCATTTCATAGCACATTGCAAACTATATTGTAACTTATACTGTAGTTGACTGGCCTCACAACTAGCAGGGAAGGTTGTCATTGGTTTACAGGTGAAGAAACGGAATTGGGATGACTCGCTTACTATGGGATTCAAACCCAGTCCTGTATGACTCCACAGCCAGTGCTTCTTACCTTGCACCATCCTTCTCGGAAAGGAAGGCCTGCCCTGGCTGGTGTGGCTCAGTTGGTTGAATGTCGTCCCATGCACTGAGAGGTGGGCAGTTTGATTCCTGGTCAGGGCACATGCCAGGTTGTGGGCTTCATCCCCAGAGGGATTGCAGGGGGCAACTGATCAATGTCTTTCTTTCTCCCTCTCCCTTCCTCTCTGAAATCAATAGAATCGTATTTTTTAAAAAGTGAAGAAGGGCTTGTTTTTCCAAGTGCTGATTTCTTAGCCCCCCAACCCCCACGACCTTCTGGAGTCTGACTTAGGGGGTTGCAGACTGAGCAGTGTCTGTGCGCAGGGCCAAGAACTTAGACTCTCAGCCCCCCAGGAGTGTATCTGGCAAGGAGGCATCATCCGGTTGCCAGAACAGACCTCCCAGCTCTCCGGCGCTGCTGCAAGGCAGGTAGCTGACCTTGGGTACAGGAGCCCAGTCACGCGCCGCCGTGCGATCTGCTGGCGTCTGATCTAGCCTGCTCTTCCCCAGTTCCTCTGGATGCACAGGGCTTTGCAGGGTCTGCAGTGCCAAGTGGTATTTTTGTTGATGGGGGGAGGGGGACTGTATTTTTTTTTTCTTTCCATTTCTCTCTTTAAATCTCAGCAGCAGCTGTTCCTCTGTCCCTGGCAGGTTCCCAGGGTCTCAGACAGGTGTCAATATTGACAGAAGAGACCCACGGCCCAGCAGGGGGTGTAGTTTCAGAACAGGAGCTGAGCAAGCTCATTAGCTTGGCTTCTCCATCCTTTGGCAGCTCCAATTCCTTGGCTCTGAGCTGCATGAATATGGATCAGTGAGGGGAAGGAGGCTCACCTGGGCTTGGCTTTTTGAGCAGACATTATAGAGTAGGATTTTAAGGTCACTAATTCTGCAGCCAGAGAGACGTGACTTCTAATCCTGTCTCTGCCCTTTCCTACCCATGTGACTGTGGGGAAAGGCATTCATCACTGTGAACCTCAGTTTCCTTATCTGTAAAGGCATCATGATAATAAAGACCTCAAAGGTGTGCTGTTATGTCACATGACCTAATGCATTTAGCACAGGGCCTGGGACACTGAGTATTCAGTGAAGGCAGAAGTTCCCAGCGTCTCATCGAAAATGGTCACATCTGGAGGAACTAGCCTCTAAGGGAGGAAACCTTTCCCAAAATTCTCCCTACAGATTTCTTCTTACAGTTCATTGGCCAGAATTGGGTCATATGCTCACTCCTAAACCAGTCACCTGCTACGCAGGTTAATCTCTATGACTGGCTTACGCCAGTGGTTCATTGGTCAGAATTAGGTCATATGCCCACTTCTGATTAGCAGCCAATCAAAGATTAACAAGTTTGCAAATGAGCAGGGAAATATAATCCATAATGGGAAGAAATATCAATCAATTGAAACTGACCCAGAATTAGAATTAACTAATAAGGACATTAGAACAGTTATTCTAACAGTACTCCATGAGTAAAAAATGTTAGAGATACGGAAGACATAAAAAAGACCCAAATTGAACTTCTGGAGATGAAAACTGCATGCGTAAAATGAAAAATATGCCGAATGGATTAACATCAGATTAGATACTGCTGAAGAAAAGATTAGTGAACTTGAAGATCTGGTCATGGGAACTATGCAAGGAGTAACACAGAGAGAAAAAATAATTTTTTAAAAAAGGACGGAGCATCAGTGAACTATGGGACATCAAGCAGTGTAAGATATGTGTAGCTGGATTCCCTGAGGGAGAGGTGACAAAGGTGCGATTGACAAATGTTTGAAGAAAGAATGGCTGAAATTTTACCATGTTGGAGGAAAAGCTTTGGCATCAGGTAGATCCTGGTTTGACCCTGACCATACCACTTACCATCTGTGTACCTGGGCATATTACTCACCTGCTCTGGGCCTGATGGGTCAACTCAGGATTCACCAAGTAACTTACCTTCCCATAGAGTTCCTGTGAGGCTCACAGGAAATGCCATTTTGAAGCGCTTGACACAGCACCTGATATGGATCTGTTATTATTTTTATTAGAATCTCTCCCAACTCTGGCCTTCTGTGGTTTGCAGATATTTTACTGTTGAACCTTTGGTTCATTGATAGGGTGCTTATGATATCCTAGGTGTTATGCTAATGTTTTATTTGTATAAACTTACTACATCCTTTTACCAGCATCTGAGGAATGTATAGATTTTACACTTTTCCCCATTTTATAGATGATAAAACTGAGGCACATAGGATTAAGTAGCTTGGCTAAGACCGCAGCTGGTGATGGCAACGCTGGAATTTGAACTCCTGAACTCTGCTAACTTCTGAAAGGCTTGGATTATGTTTTGCCCAGCCTTCTTGTTTTATAGTTCAGTAGACTGAGGCCCAGAGAGGCTAAGGGTCTGGCCAGAGGTAGCCCAGGAAGTCAGCAGCAGAGCCAGAGCCCAAACCTGGTGCCTATCCCAGAGCTGTTTTCATTGCCCTGTTGCAGCTCTCTAATAGCACTCAAAGTGCCAACGCTGTTAGTCAATAGTATTTGCCAACATGTGCAACCAATTTTTTGAACTCAGACAGGCCTGAGCCCTGGGAAAAGCCCCCTTCCTTTCCTCCTCTATGTCGCAGTGCAGGTGAGCAGCTCACTTCATTCTTGTCATCTCCAGCCAGCTCCCGTGCATTCTGATGGAATAAGTCATGAAAACATCTCTCAGCGCCATTTGCATTCAGCAGAGCTGATGGCAGTAGACGATGCTTAATCACAGAGGTGCGTTCCTGGTGGCAGGCTTCAAGGCATCTGTGCTGGAAACGTCTCCTGGTTCAGATAGAGCCTCACCTGCAGCTATAAGTCATGCTCATAGTTTATTCTCTCCTGCTTTATTCACTCACTTATCTGGTCCACTAGTTGGGCACCCAAAGGTCCGGGCCTCAGCTTGGTAGGGGTAACACAAAAGTAAAGATGGGGGAAGGCAGAGAAGGGAACAGACGACGGCAGTTGTGATGGTGTTACTGAACCAGCGTGGAATGCATGCCTCCCTGCCAGGGCTTATCAGGGAAGGCTTCCTGCAGGAGGTGATATGAGCTGGGCTTTCAGAACTGATACAGAATCACCTCTTCCCATGAGAAGATGAATTCCAGGAGAGTAGAGACTGAAGTGTTTTACTGACTGCTACATCCCTAGCAGTCAGAGCGGTGTTCAGCGTGGTAGGTGCTCAGTAAGTATTTGTTGAGTGAATGCACAGAAAAATAAGGATCCAGGAGGGCATTCCAGACGGAAGGAAGAGCCTGTGCAAAGCCGTGGTGGTAAAAAGGGGCTCGCTCATTTGAGAACAGCAGGAAGCTCACGGTGGCTTCAGCACAGGGTGCATGGCACGGGAATGGGGATCAGAGCAGGAGGGTCCCTGAACCACAGGGTGAGTTTGGACTTACATATGGACTTGGCTCCAGGCAAGGGGAGGTGCAGATGGGTTTCAGTCAGGGTGGTGTCGTGGTCAGCTTTGTGCTTGAGGAAGATCATCCTGTCTGTGGTATGGAGAACAAAAGGGGGGTGAGCGGGAGGCGGGGGTGCTGGGAGCTCAGAGCAGCTGCTGTTCCACACATCTGCACAAGGACCTCAGGCGAGAAATCCAGGCTTGACCGAGGAGGCCCAGGACGGGCTGGTGTGGAGGCCGGTGGAGATCTGATCCTGCCTCGCCTTCCCTGGCCTCTTGCCTCAAGGCTTGTGGTTTTGCAGAAAGCCGGCTACCATCCCACCAGGAGAAGCCTCCCCTTGTTAGAATTCTGGGCCACGGCACCTTGTATTAAAGCTGATATTGAGCCGTAAAATGTAATATGTTATGACACCATAAAACGCAGTGTAATTGCTACAGAACCATAAAATGTAATGTAACAGACGCAGTGTCCATTACCCCACTTCACAGCCTCAAACAGTTAAGTTCCACTGTGCTCTTAGACAATTCCGATTCACCGCGGCCTCCCGAGACAGAGGCAGGAGGTCACCCGGGTGTGGTGTGGAAGACAGTCCCCAGGTGTGGAGGTTGGACAGAACCCAGGGTCCAGTTCTGTTCAGGAGCATGTTGATCAGCATCCTGA
Source organism: Murina feae (assembly GCA_004026665.1). Lineage (NCBI taxonomy): Eukaryota > Metazoa > Chordata > Mammalia > Chiroptera > Vespertilionidae > Murina > Murina feae. The sequence goes on from PVJC01017213.1 coordinate 9,405, forward strand.
AAAGACAAAGATTCAGACGAGATTTTTTCCTGAAATCCCATTTGCCTAGCTCCTCCCTCTGCCCTAATCTGCTCCTCTCCTCCTGCAAGGGAACAGCTCATGGGCACTTATACCCCCAAATCAGGTGGTCATTAGCCCCAGAGTCTTCCCTGGGGAGAGATGCAGCCTTCCAGGCATCTCTGAGCAGGACACACAGGTGAGCCTTAGCAGCCAACCTACACAGTGGTTGGGTGATGGGTGTGCCCGCGAAGGGGGGCATGTGTGGGGAGGGAGGTGGCACCAGCAGCAGATAACTTACACTGTGTAGCTCTGTCACGTTGGCTAAGAGACTTTCCCTTTTGGTTAATATCCTCTTTATAAAATGCAGGCAGTATTACCTATATTGTAAGGTGCTTGTGCAAAATGAATGAGATCAGAAGGCATCTTGCATAGTTCTAGGCCTGGAGAAAACACCTTAATACACAGATATTCTCTCATACGTATACCCACATCCACACGGTGTCACATACCTGTACGCAGTGCATTTTACAATTACGTAGCACCCACACTGTGGGAAGCACTAGCCCATGTGTGTTTACTGAAGTAAATATGCATGTAGAAATGAACATGCATCTGAACATGCATATAGAAACTCTACAGGCACATGACAATGCTGTGCTAACAAAAGGGGTGTCCTGAGAATGTAACTCCGGGAGGCTCAGGGACAGGGACAGGGACTCCCCTGGATTATGCTGCGAGAGGTTCTGTGCAGCTATGCCTTAGGCTGTTACCCTTACCTGCCCCTCCTGAAGCCAAGCTATGTCTATGCAATGAGCCTGAGGTGTTTGCAGTGGATGGAGAGGCACATGCTGCCTGTGATGCGCGGAGGGACAGGGTACCAACATCTCCTGCTACCGGAGAAGAGAGAGGGGGCTCCAGACTAAAGATCCCACACCCATTAGTGACCTGGGGAGTGAGCTAAATAGAGGAGAGTCGTCCCTCCCATCCCCCCACCCTTGGGGAACCCCGTACAGGAAATGGGGGACCGAGACACAGGAAAGGGCCTATTGTGTCTGTCTCTTTGGATTCAGGGCATGTGCGTGGCCTAACTCCGGGAGATAGCTGGTACGGGTCCTCCTCTTCCATCTGCACCGTGTAACGCGTGATGTCCATCACGGCGTTTAGGGTTAGATTCAGCTGCCAGAGCAGAGGCACAGAAACGTGAAGCAGCACAGAGAGAAGTTTATGATGTGTCGTGAAAAAAAGACCAGAAGGAGAAGAGTCCAAACTCAGGCTCTGCTTCCTGCCCACCCAGGGGCCTGGAAGTGATATGTAAATGAGGGAGGCAGGTGGGCGCTGTGGGGAAGGGAGGGGCACAACCCCCTCCAAAGGGGAGGTTGCCCAGCGGCACCCAGTTGTTGAAGTGAGGACTCGGGCTCAAGGGTGCCTGAGGCTTTGGTGTGTTTTTTTTAAAGAGAAGCTTAAAACCTGAATTTGGTGTGTGAAATCTGACTTCTAAATGTCGACAAGTTACTCAAAATTTTGAAAGCACTCTGGGCCTAGTAAAACCCTCAGTGGGACAAAGCTCATCTGGGCGGCCAGTTTGCGACTCCCAACCCCTTGAGAACCATATTGAGGTTGTTGTGTGAGCACCTGCGCAGGCGTGTGTCACCCGTGAGGACAGCAGTGTCCTGAAGACACTTCCCCGAGCCATTTCCCACTGCTGGGTGCCCCGGGATTCAGCAGCTCACCTGAGCGTGTGACTTGAGGTTTTAGGCTGTGAATCCACTCGGAGAAGCAGAACCATTCTGAGTCGCGTAAGGTCTTTATTATAAGGTTCGACCTGTGATCACAGGGAGCTGCCCGTGTAACCCGCTGCCCCTGCATCGGCTGCTGAGCCTGAAGTCAGCGCAGCTGTCAGTCAGAAAGTGACGGTGACAGTGGTGGGAGAGGGCAAGGCACCATGGAGCCCACAGGATGAGAAGATAATCTTCCTGCGGCCCATGTCAGTCTCCTGTTGCCTCCACTCCTCAATGATGCTCTGATTTGCAGGAGAACCACGCACCCAGCTGCACCCAGATCTGGGCTTGGAGAAGGAGCCAGAGCAGATCCAGCAGGAGATGGAGGAGCCACTGAGCCGTCTGCTGCCCACCAGCTCCCGACAAGGTAAGCCGCCGAGTTCGGGATGATGGATGAGTTGCAACGATGCCTCAACTTCCCTGGACCCTCTGAGCATACACATAGCCCAAGTTCCTCCTGAGGCCAACTCTAACCTAGCACCCTGCAGGGAAGGTGACTGGCGGAAGTGGTTTGAGTGCCATGACACAATGCACAGCCGCTGCAGACTGGGAGGACAGAGTGAAGGAGGGAGCGCGATAGAGATGGTGAAGTTATAGAGGGGGGCCGGGGGTGTGGATGCTCACTCAACAGGCCGCTGAGGTGGTCTACAAGCTCAGACAGAAAGTGGGGGCCAAGCTGAAGAGCGAAGGGGAAGAGGAGTCAGCCAGGTGAGGTGAGTGTGGTGGAAGAAATTAGTGTGCAGAGGCCAGAGAGAGAAGAGAGGAGGGGTGGGGCCTGAGAAGGGGGAAGAGGGAGGGAGGAAAAGAGAAGGAAGGTGAGAGAGTCTGGTACAAACAGCAACAGAGACAAAGAAAGAAGCAAACAGAATGCCAGGGGGAGGGACGGAGATCGGAGAGAATTACGGAATTTAAGAAAAGCATATGGCCCTGGCTGGTGTGGCTCAGTTGGTTGAGCATCATCCCATGTGATGGGATGAGGTCGCTTGTTCGAGTCTCTGTGAGGGCACATGCCGAGATTGCATGCCCAGTCGGGAGCAGGAGGCAGCCAGTCATCGTTTCTCTCATGGATGTTTCTCTTTCCCTCTTCCTTCCTCTGTCTCTGGAGATGGGCTAGGAAAATGATCAGGACTGATAATGTAGAGGGAGGGAGGGAGGGAGGGAGGGAGGGAGGGAGGGAGAGAGAGAGAGAGAGAGAGAGAGAGAGAGAGAGAGAGAGGGAGAGAGAGAGGGAGAGGGAGGGACCCATGTGATGATGACAACTCACGCAGTCAATATACAACATGCATTCACATCTTCCCATACTGAGGCACAAGAAATCTGCAGTAAAACCCCACAAATTCCCTCTCCATTCCCTCACGGGCTCATTCTGGCCAAACTCTGAGAGGGCTTTGGGAGCCTTCTCCATGACCCTGTGCTGGTGGAGGGGTGGCCTGGACACTGCGCTCACCACAGCCACCTCCTGGCAGGAAGGCGACCCTTTCTGAGATGATAGAAACCCATGACGGTGCCAATCCCAGGCTCTGCCTCGGGGGCCCCGAGACGAGGCCTTGTTTCTGATGCATTTTCCAACTCCCGTCACAATGTTATCAGTGACCATAACAGACCCTAAGAGCAGGGAGGCAGAGGGGCCGCCGTGTAAGGTCGCCACGATGAATTTTGGTGAGACACCCAGGGAATCGGTGGACAGGAAGGGCGCAGAGCTGGTGCCCAGGGACGCGTGCTTGGCAGCTGGGGTTTGAAAGCAGGAAAGAACAGAATGGACCGCCCAGGCTCCTCCTGCAGAGCCCGCTCCTCTGCCTGCGCGTCTGTGCGTGCCCATGTGTGTGGGAAAGAACCATGTGGAAGCTGGGAGTATTCATGGTGCCAACATTTGTGTCCGAGTAAACGGGAGAGGAATTCGAAAACCCAGGGGCAAACTGGAAGGTTTTCTCAGGACAGAGGAAAATAGATTTTCTCCTGCATTTTGCCTCTCTCCTTCTGCTTATCGAGAGCATTTTTAGGGGATGAAAAAACACACCACATATTTACTGTGAGACAGGTGAAAGGAAAACTTTGAGTTGACAGTTCTCTTAGTTCTTAGGGTTAAGACGGAGACCTGGGATGGAGGCCTCTTTCTTTTCTGAGGATGCACCATCAGGAATTTTGAGGGATGTTAAGGAACGTCCTGGAGTTGGTCTGAGATGAAGGAAAAATATTCATTTGCTTAACAAGATAAAGTTTTGTAGAAGTTCCCTGGCACCAGGAAGTTGCAAAGTGTGCCCCTCAGGGGTAGTGCAAATGCACAACCAGGAAAGCATCAGGCAGGGACCCCAGGAGAAGACAGTCTGTGGGAGTTCCCGGGGGTCTTCGTGAAGGAGCTGTAAGGATGGAGGCGGCTGAGGAATGCATCCGGTTGTTTCCTAGTCTGCACTGCAGTGTAATTCACTCTCGGTATCACTAAATGTCCCATACAAGTCTGTGTATTAGTTGAGGTAAAGGTTAAGCTGCTGTAACAATCCCAAATGCAGTGGATTAAGGAAGACAAGTTTATTTCTTATTTGTGAAACAGCCCTGGGGGGAGTGGTTTGGAATATGCCAGGCTTTGCTCCACACCCTCATCCGGGGGCCTAGGGTTCTTGCCTAGCATTGACCTCATCACCACGGTCCAGCTGCAGCCAAGCACACCCTGGCCTTCCTATGAAGGGGAAGGAAGAAAACGAATGCGCTGTTCAATGTTCTTGTAAGCAAATGTAGCAATGTTAAGCACGGTACTTTTGCTCACATTCCATTGGTTCAAACTTAGTCACATGGTCCCATCTCGCCCCAGGAGTGGCTGGGAAATGTAGTCGCCAGCTGAGCAGCCATGTGCTCAGCTATTACTATGGAAGAAAGGGCGAAGGGAATTTGTTAGAAAACTGGCAATGTCTGTGGCAGCCTGAGACCTGGTCTGGGTTACGGTAGTTTCCTACTTGGATTACTTGTGATCGTCTCCCAGCTGCACCCTTACTCCCTTCACTCTGTTCTCAAAGCAAAAGCCAGAAGTGCTGCAGAAGCATGGATTCTCTGCTCAGCATTCTCCTGCGCCTCCCATATGCTCTGAGTAAAACCAGGGTCCTTGGAATCACTTAGCAAACCCTCCATGATGCCCAGCTCCCACCACTTCTTACTTCATCTCCTGCCACCCTCCGCCTCGCTCGCTTTCTCCAGCCACGCTAGCCTACGTCTTCTTCAAATCCGCCAGGTTGGCAAGCTCTAGCCTCAGGGCTTTTGCCTGTGCTGACCCTCTGCTTGAAATGCTTTCCGCCTAGATATCCATCCCCTCACCTCATTTAAGATGGCATCTTCACTCCCTAGAGCTCCCTGTTCCTCTGCTTTTCCTCTGAAGTTGACATTCTGTTCACTCTGTGTGTTGTACCCTTCTTCCCTGCGTCCTTGCACACTTGGTCATAGCTGTTCCTCTTGTCACTTCAGCTGAGATGTGCACGCTCTCGGTCCCCTGCATGCTGTTTTTAATTGCCACTTAAGCTGCATTCAGAAAGATTATGCTGTGATACGATTTGGTATTGAAGTGGAAAGTTTCTGTGTGCACAGAAAGGCTACCAACAGAGCGAGGGGTGGCTATTCAGTATGAATGAAGCAAGTCCTTGTCATTGGGGAGTGACCCCAATACCGAATTTTCTGGCAAAGTAATAACCATTGCATTTTGTCACTGAGATAGGTGCACAAGGGTGCCTTTTCCTATACCAGGCCAGGCACCGGGAGGCAAGAGAAATTGCCAAATCGTTCAAAATAGATGAAGGAAATTTCAAACAAGGAATATTGTGACCAACTAAGGTATTCCATAGGACTATTTAGGCATTGGGTCATCTTCACTGGAGGAAATTCATTTTTTGTATTCCTTAATTTTACATAAAATAATAGTGTATCTTAAAATTGACAACATTTCCCATTGAGTTGAAGGAATTGAATTCAAGTTAGTTAAATACATGCGATGAAATTCCAATTTAACGATCAGTGGACTCTCCCGGCACAACACTGATGTGTTGTTACGTTTTTAAAAGATCCTGTTTCCTCTGTCTTTCCTAAGATCTCTCCCAACACGCAGTGAGGACAGAGCGGAAAGAACTTCCCATTTTGACTGTGAAATGTACATATGAATGTAATTTATGGACATGCACCAGTGCCAGCAAAAGGAGGCACAGCCATTAATTCAGAAACACCGGTTCTAGGGGTTTATTCTGAGAAAGAAAGCATGACCGCGGGCAAGGATTTCGTCACCAGGATGCTTATCTCAGCTTTGCTTATAAACATGAAAAAATTAGAAAGAATCTCCATGTGCTTCGATAGGAGGGTGCTGAAATGACTTGACATCCATATAACGGAGCCGCGGAGTAGGCAGACATTAAAAACGAAACGGTGCTTATGGAAAGAGACTCATGGTGTAGGATGGTGAAAAGGAAGAGGCAATCCAAACGCAATCCGATGCCTTGTAAACTAATAACAGTAGTAATAATCATGTCTGTGTCTAGTCCACATACGAATGTTGGAGGAAACAAATGAAATGTGGTAGTAGTTATTGCCTCTGTGGAGGGGGAATGTTTTCTTCTGAATTTCTGATTCTCCTTCAATAAAACACTTTGATGTAGTTAGAAAATAATAAGATTAAGGTGGGGAAGAGGAATTTACGTAGGCCCTATGGGAGAAATGAAGACAAGCCATACTCTCGGGCGCCCCCTCTGCGGTATTTCTGTGGCGCGTAGGCTCCTGCTCTTGTAATGACTTTGCTGAAAAATAGACAACATTCTAATCATACGACCAATAAAAGCACTTCCCTGGCAGATATTTTGAGCTCCATAAACCAAGCCCCGGCAGTAGTGGGGGACTGTGGGGTGGGTGTCTGCATCTGTGTGGGAAGCCAGGGAGGGCTTTGTCAGTGTGTAATATTTGCTGCTTGGATGAATGTGTTTTTTCTTTCATCTTTACTCTCTATACATTTTAGGAGGGAGAAAGTTTTGTGTTTACCACTGGCAGTTTCTTCCTCAAAGCGGGAAGATGGTAAGAACTGGGAATAAAATGGCTCTGTAATGGACTGAAGGTTTATGTCCCCTCAAATGCATATGTTGAGGCCAGCCGGTATGGCTCAGTGGTTGAGCATCAGCCTATGAAGCAGAAAGTCATGGTTTGATTCCCGGTCCAGGCACATGCCCAGGTTGCTGGCTCAATCCCCAGTAGAGGGCATGCAGGAGGCAGCCTATTAATGATTCTCTCTCATCATTGATGTTTCCATCTCTCTCTCCCTCTCCCTTCCTCTCTAAAATTTAAAAAAAAAAAAAAGATAAAATAAATTCCTATGTTGAAGCCCTAAACTGCAGTGTGGCTGCCTTTGGAGATGAGGCCTCTCCATCAGTGGCACCTTGATCTTGGACTTCCCAGCCCGCAGAGCTGTGAGGAGTAAATATCTGTGGTTTACACCACCTGGCCTGTGAGAGTCTAGGTAACCCTCACCTGTCCTGGTTGCCTCTCTCCGAGGTGCTGATCTCACCTGTCCCCAAGGCAGAGCTCACCATTCCAGAGTCACCATCTCAGAAGTCTGGACCTTAACCTATCCCCTGGTGGAGCCCCTACCCTCACTCATCTTGGTTCTTTGCCTGAGTCTCCTCTTCCTGCATCCTCATGGCCTTGCTTTGCTAACTCTGGTCTCCCCACCTGCAGTGTTACCCCTTCCTGCCCCAGCCCACCTTCGTCTCCCCTCCGCTAAGGACTATCATAAGGTCCTGTGTCTGTCATGATGTGGACTCTCCTGTCAGCCTGCTCCCTACCAGGACCCGTGTCTTATTCCCCATTAGATTCCCAGCATAGAAGTGCCTGGCACATAGGAAGTGCTCATTTAATATCTGTTGTAGAATGAATGAATGATGAGCAACATAATGATTGTCTGACCCATAGCAATCCCAGATTCTTGGACCTTTTGAAATAATCTAATCCAGAAGTTCTCAGATGCCTTGGTCTCTGTACCCTTTTACACTTTAAAAAAGTGCTGAGTGAGGACCCCAAAGAGTGGACTAGTGTGGTTATATTTATTGTTTTTTACCACATTGGAAATTAAACTGGTATGTTTTCAAAATATTTATAAATCCATTTTAAAACAATAATAGGCCCATGAAATGTTAACAATAGTAACATACTAGGTGTAGAGGTTAATAATGTGGATTTTGTAATCAAAGAAAACATGATGATTTCAAGAGAAACTTCAAAAGTGCTTTATTCAAAGTAACATCCATCGCTAGCTACACATTTCCCTCATCTGTCAGGTAATTTGTGGATACTGTCCCTATAGAACTTTTCTTATTTTGAGGCAAACCATTCAGAGACCCAATTTTCCACTTCTTCTTATATTTTGAAGTGCTGCTCAGAAAGTGCGTGTGCCATCGATCGGAACAAGTGGTCATCTGAAGGAGCAAGGTCTGTTGAATACAGCGGGTGGGTTAATACTTCCCAGGCAAGATCTTTTAACGTATCTGTAACTGGTTTTGAAGTGTGTGATAGTGTGTTATCATGAAGCAAAATTACTTTGCCATGCCTTCTGGCCCATTCTGGTCATTTTACTAGCAAAACATGGTTCAAATTGACCTGGACATTTTTTGTCTTTCATATCAAAATCATCACTTTTAAAGCATTTAAATCAGTGTTCACAAGTATCTTGAGATGGAGCATGTTCACCATAAGCTTCCTGAAGTATACGATAACTTTTTCTTCAAAATAAAGTAATGAATTAAAACTTCCTGCAAATGCATTTTTTTTGGCATGAAACTCAACAGTTTTAAGAGTAAAAATATCTATGATGTCAACACCTTCAGAAAATTTGACATATGAAGTTCTGAAGCTTGTTGTCAACACAACAAAGTACCACACATATCAAATTGCATAAATGTCAACATATGTGTAACTCCACCCATTAAAAAAATCTGAATTATTAACTGGTACACCTAGTATTTTGTGAAAATAACTATATTATTTTTAAAATTATTAAAAACAAGTAGCATTGCTTCACATTTCTACAAAGACCCTTAATGTCTGACAATAAAACATGGCTGGGTCCTCATGGCTGCTCCTGCATCTGTTGTGATGTCATAGGTCCTGTAGACTCCACGACATTCCTTTTTATGATGTGTGAGTATTGTTACAAAAATAGTTTTGATCTGGTGGACCCCCAGAAAGTATTGGGGGCCCTCTGGCATCCCTGAACCTTACTTTGAGAATCCATCTTTCCCATTTTATATTTTACAGATGAGGACACTCAGGCTAGAGACATGAAGGACCTTACCCAAAAGCAGAAGCAAATTTTTCGTATCAACAATAGTGTTAATAAGAGGTATCATGTATGAAGTTCTTACTATGCACCTGACACTAAGCTCAGCACTTGACATGATTATCTCATGGAATCTTCCAGGTGACTCTCTAGAGTTGAACCTATTTTGACCCTTGTTTACAGAAGAGAAAACTAAAGATCAGAGAGGTGATGTTAGGTCACACAGCTGGCCAGTGGCAGAACTGGGATTCAGACTCAGAGTTATGTGTTTCTGTTTTGGCTCTTAGTCCATTTCCCATGTCCCATCACTAAGTGCTTATGAGTTGAAAAGAATGAAGAGGACAGGCTCCTCTCACAATGTGGGCTGACCTCAGAGCCCAGAGAGACTGAGGTGCACAGAGGGTCAAGGGCAGACCCCACAGGAGGCACGCTGGATGTTTTCCCCTGCAGTCTTGGAGGGCGTTTGCTCCATCCACCAAAAACCAAACCCGTAATACCTGGTTCCCTAAAAAATCAAATTGCTGATGACCAGTCGCTCTAAATACTCAAAGTTGGCAACGTCCCAAACCTTAATAAGGAAAATTCTTATCAAATATAGTTAATGAATATGAACACATGCCTCTGGAATACAGTCAATGACTACATTTTTACACATACGCTATTTTAATTTGCTGGGTGAGAGCATTCAATGAAGTTATACTTCTTTAACATTCTTACCCAAAAATTTATTCAAGATATTTTAATTATATTCAAGACTGTTTAAGATATTCAAGAATATATCATTTGTTAAAAGATAGTCACAAGAAAGCTAAACATCTCCCATGATACTTAGCTTTAGACAAATTGAGCTCAAAATTATTCCAAAAAGATAGTCACTGAATATGTCCAAGACCAGTTTATTGAGAAGAATATTCACTGGAAATATTGAAGAAAGCTATCTTGCCCCACCTGATGTGGCTCAGGTGGTTGGGCATCACCCTGTGTACCCAAATGGTTGCTGGTTCGATGTCCTGTCAGGGCACGAGGCCAGGTTATGGCCTCCATGCCCAGTAGGAGACGTGCCAAATGATGATCACTCTCACATAGATGTTTCTCTCTCCCTCTCTCTAAAAAAAAATCAATAAAAATATCTTTAAGGAAAAAAAGAGAGAAAGAAAGAAAGCTAGTCTTCAAGACATTTTTGGCAATTTTAACAAGTTGGTGTGTTTATGGTCTGGCTTCCAGCCAGGTAGGTATAGGCTTCTCGTTTCTGTGGGAGATGCAGGGTCACCAGGTCCTGTTAGAAGCTGTGAGTTGCTTCTGCACTGTCAAAGGATGAGAAAACATGGTGGGGTCCCCAAGCACCACCTTGACCCTTTGGTCACCTCCATGGGAGGGAAACAGGTGAAGAGAAAAGGGAGAGATGGCTCATGTTGGCTGCAAAGCTCTTCCAAGGACTCTGTAAGCATATTTCACTCAACCTACCCAAGGAATTCGTTATGAAAATGACCCCTTTAACCAGGGAGGACGCTGGGGCTCAGACAGGTAAAGGGTCCCACCCAAGATCCTTTAGTTCATCAAGGCCCGAGGAGGAATTTGAACCCAAGCAGAGTGGGACTCAGACTCGGGCAGAGTGAAGATCTGAACCCAGGCAGCTAGATTTCTGAGCCCGCGGTCTTGACCATTGAACTGTCCGTTCTCCCACTACCATGGCCGTCCATGAGCCTGGATGATTCAGTGAACAGAGGAATGAACATTGAGGTGGGGACCTGCTTACTGGGGTGGGCTCTGGAGGGCAGGACCCCGGGAGCTACAAGGCGATCTGGTGGCTCATCCCCAGGATGTTAGAGGAACCAGGTAACGCAGAAGGAAACCGTGAGTCACTGGACAGGCTCCCTTTCCTTTCTCGGTGTCGTGCAGTCACACGTAAAGGAAGGCCTGGCCAGCTGCCTGTTGGTTCGTGAGTCCCATGGTTGCTTGGAACAGCTGTGCCTGTTCCCCGAAACTCAGCCTCTGATGTAGATCTTGTTTCCCTGAAGCCTTGAAGGAGTTTCTAGCTTATAGAAGTGTTCGCCTCAGCCTTTCTCCTGAGGAAAACCCCCAACCTTTATTCTGTCTTTATTCTCCAAGTAAGATACACACCCCAGGTACATTGCTGGTAAATTAGAAAATACGTAGACGCCAAAATAATAAGGTCAAAATCACCAATATGTTCTTCCTCCCAAAAAAAAATCATTAGTCAATAGTGGATATATGTGGTTTTTATGCAGTTCTAAACGGGGTCATGTTGCACTTGCTATTTTGAAACCTGATTCCTTTAATTTATTATAATCCTATTCATGAAGGCAACTTCATGTCATTTTTATTATTGCAGATGTCGGACTGTTAATGATTTATTCTCTGTCCGTGAAGAGGTGAGAGATGAGAAGTGCTTTGGGGTGATCTGGGGTGGTGGCCGCAGGGCCAGGGGTCCTGGGACAGGACATGGTGGGCGGGTCTCGGAGGAGAGGGGTCACCTTCGGCCTCTCTCCAGCCAGCCAGGACCCAGGAGACTTCTGGTGGCAAACCCGTGAGGACCGCTTACAGCCACATCCCGCCAGTCGCACGAGGCTGTGGGCAAGTGCCCTGCCTTCTTAGGTTCCTCCGCCAGATGGGGTTGTTGTGAGAATGTGTGAGACAGGCCTTCTGGTGCCTGCACAGTGCCCCCTGCACCTCCTTTACTTAACACTGACGCCCCCACAGACACAGGGGGCTCCTTATGCCCCTCCCAAGGACGATGGATTTCGGCAGCTTTGTTCCACCAGGACAGTAACATTTTCAAATACCATATGATTTCACTTACATGTAGAATCTAAAGTACAATATAAACGAACAAACAAAACAGTAACAGACTCAGACACAGAGAACAGATGGGTAGTTCCCAGAGGGGCGGGGGTTGGGGGGCTGGGTGGGAAAGGTGAAGGGACTGAGAGGTACAGATTGGCAGTTACAGCACGGCCTGGGGGTGCGGAGGCCAGCACAGGGAAGATGCTCGGCAGTGTTGTCATAACTGTGTACGGTGCCGGGGGGGGGGGGGGGGGGGGGGGGGGGGGGGGGACTGGAAGGAGCAGCAGTGGGACACTTTGTGGCATAAATGAGTGTCTAACCATGTGCTGCGCCTACAACCAAGACAAAACAATATTGACTATCAACTGGAATTGAAGAAAATGTAAAACATAAAAACATAAAAAGTTCTGAGCCACTTTTAAAACATTATTTCAGTTTCTCCTGTTTTCTCAGTGTCATTCTTTTTAAATCAGGTATCCTAGAAAACATTACACTGGACAAATTAAATATATATGTACACACACACACACACGTGTGTGCACACACATGCATGCACACACGCACACGTTGGCAGTGCACAGCAGAATGAGGCAGGACCATGAGACCAGGCTCCTGTGAACAGCAGAACTTGGCTCTGAGGTCCCGGTGCCTAGACCTCAGCATCCCTCCCTCTCCCGGGGCTGGCTCTTCCAGGTCCTCCTCTCTGCCTCCTGCTTGGTCTTCTCTTCCTACCCCCAGTGCCCCGCTCCCTCTCTTCAGATCCCCCACAAAGAGGGAGGCTCCGTGTGGTAGATGTTAAAGCCAGAGATGGTGAGAAGCGGGTGAACCCCTGGGAGGCGACCTGGGTCACCATTTGCAAGTGTCATTTAATGCTTGAGAATAATGACAAAGGGTCTAATGCCTTTGCTGCAATATTTTCTTTTTAGTCGTTAGCGAGATCATGTGGCATAAAACCACACCCCTCGGTCCCTGCACATGGTGAGCACGCAGTGAGGTCAGCAATGGCTTTATGATGCGTTTAAAGGTCCAGGGAGCCGTGGGGCCCACAGTGGGCCACCGTGGGACGTCTGAGGCCCTCTCCCCCCTCCTACCACCCCCACCCAGGCACCACCCCAGGCAGTGTGCTTGCTGGGAGCATGTTCATCCCCCTCACCCTGGAGACAGCCGGGGTGTCACCGGCAGATAAATGCCTTCATCTTCTCTTGCTGAAATGGGCACGTCCGACTCTGATGATTTATCTGCCATGACAGTTCTGCTCTGGGGCACAAGTGCCCTGGTTTGCTGAATGGTTCATTCATTTGTCTTTGTTGCAATGCAGGCCCGTGGGATCTCTACCCCAGCTCCCCCCAACACCATGTTCCTTCTG
>PVJC01017213.1:22741-32982 GCA_004026665.1 Murina feae
CTCTCTCTCTCTCTCTCTCTCTCTCTCTCTCTCTCTCTCTCTCTCTCTCTCTCGCTTTCGCTCTCGCTCTCTCCCTTCCTTCCTCTCCCTCCCTCCCTCCCTCTAGGCACAGAGTAAGATGAGCCTGACCCAGGTAGGAAGCTTTTAATTAAAAGCAGCTATTATTCATGTTCTCATTATTATTCCCCAGGGCTCAGAGCTGGTCCCTGGAGAGAAGGGTATTTCCTCTTAGGCTCATGAAATGTGAAAGCTGGAAGTAAGGTATAGAAAAGGCCAGACAGACTGAGGCTGTGCTTCCTCAGCACATTCATGCTGTGTGATCTCAAGGCAGGTTCCTTCACTCTCCTGAGCCTCGGTTGGCTCATCTGTGAAATGGGGATGATAAAATGAGATACGTCATGGAAAGTATCTGGCCCCGAGGACACTCAGTGGGGATCAGTTCCCTCCCACCCCCTCTGACTCACACAGTGCTTTCCGACTTAGAAAGGGAAGTGACAGTCATTATCTGGTACAATGCCCACCTTAGCACCCTTGACCCCAGGGATGGATCATCCTCCCCAATTCAAGAATAGAGAAGCCTGGCTGGCGCAGCTCGGTGGTTCGATTCCCAGTCAGGGCACATTCCCGGGTTGGGGGCTCGATCCCTGGGATGTGGGCTCAATCCCTGGTGTGGGGCATGCAGGAGGCAGCTGATCAGTGATTCTCTCTCATCATGGCTGTTTCTCTCTCTCTCCTTATCCCTTCCTCTCTTGAAATCAATAAAAATATATTTTAAAAAAGAATAGAGAAATGGAGACTCAGAGAAATTCAGCAACTCATCCCAACTCATGCTTTACTTCACAAATATTTACTGAGCGCCTACTGCACACTGATCACTGTTAGGTGCTTCAGACAAATTGATGAACAAAACAGGCAAAAAAGAAAAAATGCCTGTCTTTGTAGAGCTTATATGCTAGAAGTGGGATGCAGATAACACACAAAGGCAACAATAAATAGACCAACTCTATAGTATGATAGAAAGTGGCAGATGCTATGAAGAACGTACATCCAGAGAAGGGGGGTTCAGAATGATGGGTGAGGAAGAGGCAGGCTGAAGTTTCAGGATGAGAAGGTGACAGCTGAGCAAACACTTCAAGGAGATGAGGGGGTCAGCCATGCAAATGTCTGGGGAGAAGAGCATTCCAGGCAGAAGGAACAGCATGTGCAATGGCCCTGAGTTCATGGAACTGTGAGGAGTGGAGTGGAGAGAGCAGAAAGGGGTGAAGCCAGAGGGGCACAGAGGCAATGGAGTGCGAATGAAAGACAATCCTTTAGGACTTTGGAGCCATAATAAGGACGGAAGCTTTTACTCTGAATGGATTGAGGAGCCACTGAAGAGTTTGAATGAAATTGTGCCAACGTCCGAGTAATATTTTCCCCAGGATTGCTCTGGCTGTTGCAGCTGAACGGACTGGTAGGGTATCCATCAGCAGATGAGTGGATAAACAAAATGTGGTGTAGCCATACAATGGGATGTTATTCGGCCATAAAAAGGAATGAAATTCTGACATATGCTACAACATGGATGACTTGTGTAGACAGTAGGTCAAGTACAAGAAGCCAGATACGAAAGGACAAACGTTACATGATTTTAGTTACACAAAACATCTAGAGGAGGCAAATTCACAGACAGAACGTGGAGGAGAGGTGACCAGGGGCTAGGAGAGGGCGGGGTGGGGGAGTTATTGCTTAATGTGTAGAATTTCGTTTGGAGCGATGAAAACGTTTTGGAAATAGATGATGATGATGATGATGATGATGATGATAATGGTTGCACAACACTGATTCTAATTAATGCTACTAACTGTTAAAATGGTTAAAATGGCAAATTTTTAAAATATATTTTACCACAATTTTTAAAAAATATTAGAAATTGACAAGGTTGCGAAGGCTCAGATTGAGGAGGAGGCAGGGGAGGTGGCGAGAGGGTTCGGTGATGGTACACGTGGGAGTCGGGACTTGCTGACGCTTTGCCAGCAGAGCGAGTGATTCACCGGTGGGTGTGGCCCTGGGTCTACTTCCAGGCCCCGCCCACATGGTGGATGTTTGGTGCTCATGCAGGTCACCACCTTCCCAGCCTCACAGTGTTTCCAGCGCCTGGTGGCCCTGCCAGGACTGGCTCATTAGGGACACATGGTGCTGACCACCTAGAGGGGCTGTTCTGGGCGGGGGGCCCTGAACATTTGCACGCCCCTCACCCCATCTGCATCCTGGGCTGCAAAACCCATCCTGCCTGGCTGCCCAGCCTGGGTTGGCAGCTCCACCTCTGTTTGTTACATCACTCTGGTTGTCTGGGAGATGAGTTCCAAGAGGTCATGCGCCTGGATTTGGAACTGGGTGGGACCAAGTGGAACAGATGAGCTCATGGACAACACTGTTGCTGTTTGCGTGGTGGGTCTTAGTGACCAGCCAGAGAGACTGGCCTAAGTCTTGATCCTCCTGAATTCAGCCACCATGGACAGAGGGCGTCTGGGAGCATCTTGTGTAGATGAGGGGCTCAGACAGACCTGAGTTCAAATCCCAGCCTCTTCTTCTTCCTGTGTGACCTTGGGCAGTCGGCTTCCCGTCTGATTTCCCTGCTTCCTTCTACTGGGAGGATACCTCCAGCTCCTGAGCCTGTGGGGAGGGTTGAGGAGTAAACAGATGAAGGGATGTCGGAGAGTCCCAATTGCTAGACAGATAGGACAGAGGACACTGAGTCTAACAGTGCCGGACAGGTGAGGGAGAGAGTCATCTGGGACAGGCCTGCATTTCCATGGGGACAGGTGTGTGTTTGATGTTTCTTTTTGTTTAAATATTTTTTTTATTGATTTCAGAGAGGAAGGGAGAGAGAGAAACACCCATGATGAGAGGGCTGCCTCCTGCATGCCCCCTAAATCAAACCTGGGACCCTTCAATTCACAGGGCGACGCCCTGTCCACTGTGCCAGACCAACCAGGGCATCATTGATGATTCTCTCTCCCTCTCCCTCTCCCTTCCTCTCGGAAATAAAATAAAAAAATTAAAAGAACTCAGATGTCAGTTTAGATGTGGCGTGGAGATGCTGTCGATCCTGCCCTCTGTGTGTGTGTGTGTGTTTGTGTACTTTGTGAAGGGAAGAGAAAACCTATTTAAGGGGATGGATGTGGCGTAGCTCGTCTCATTGAAAGGAAGGCTAAGCTCTGGACCCCAGGGAGGGCAGGGACGAGCTGCTCTGGGACCACGAGTGAGGAAGATGGCATCTCTTCAGGGCACTGCCACTGGGATGAGTCCGCCCCAGCTGCTCCCCATCCTCGAGTCCTAGGAAAGGTTCACACTCCCCTGCGAGAGGCGCTGATTGGCTGAGTGTGGGCCAGGTGCCCACCGTGGGAGAAGGAAGGACAGGGCCCTCTGCTGGGAATTCCCAGGGAAACTGCACATAGGGGTGAGGCTACTGAGGGCTGTGACCAGAGGAAAGGGACACGATGCCACCGGGTAGAAGCCACAGGTGCGCACCCCCCAGGCCTGTGCAGGGCTCTCTGGAGCTTCTGAAACTGGGTGGCAGGCATCCTGAGGAGATAAGACTTGAGCATGAATGAATGGGATTGGGCAACCTGATTAATTCATTGGTGCCCACTTAGGCCTGGCAGGGTCCCAAAGGGATGCAACAGGAGGTGGGACCGGGTAGCTCTAACGAGGGGAGGAAGGACAAGGCAGGACCTTAGCCTTCAGTCCCGTTAGGGATGAGGGCGGGGCGGGGGAAGGTCAGTCTTCACTGCCAACATGCTTTTCTCATGCCAGCAATTGCTCTAAGCATTTTACACGTCTTCGCCTGTTTATTCCTCACCACAAATCTGCAAGGCGCTTTCATCACCCCTCTGTTATTGCCAAGGAGCTTGAGGCCCAGAGAGGTTAGGAAACTTGCCTGGCACCACACAGCTCATACACCATAGAGGAGCAGGCAGGCTCCAGTGCGTGTGCTCAGCCAGGGCCCCGCATGGCCACACAAATGCCGTGTTTTAGCAGCGACTGCGCTTTGCACCCAGTCATACATTCCACGGAGCCCCTCATGAGCGTCTGCTCTTAGATGTCACAACTCGGTTGACTTCCCTTCTTAAAGGCACACACACTCTCCGTGCAGAATGGTTGAAAAACCCAAAAATGCACAAGGAGAAGAGCAGTGACGTCCTGAAACGACGACGGCATACACGCACATCTGGGTTTCTTTTAAGCGCGTGCCCTATGTACTGACGACGTGAGGCCAGCTTTCCTATGTGCTGTTCCTGTGACAAATCGCGGTCCTCGTGGGCGTGACGCTCCACGGCTGTGCATGTTTCCCTCGAGTGGGTGGGTGGCCTCACTGGTCCACTGATCCCGTCACGGAGTCACTTCCCGGGATCCACGATTCCAGAGGCAGCGGACACTGCGTGGTCCCCTCGGGTCCCTGGGCGCCTTGCTGGCTTCTGAGCAGGCGTTTGCACCTGTGACTCCTCCCGCAGGATCCCCTGGGGCCACTGAGCCACTCTGCTCACCGGCTCGAAGCGCTTGCTGACGGGGTTTCTATTCCCCAATTCTAGGGTAGACCCGAGCCCACGAGTGTCGGGGCAGGCGTCCTCTCGCCCCGCTCCCAGCCTCGGGGTAAACTCCGAGCCGCCCTCGTCCTCCGTGGCGGGAATGGCATGTTGCAGAAGGTGTCCTGCCACGTCCAAGGCAAAAGCACCAAAGACATAGTGGGCCCCTGCCTGGTGCGCTCTCCCGGGTCACGCGCTCCGGGCGAAGCCAGCTGCCGTGTCATGAGGACACGCACGCAGCCCCGTGGGAGGCCCACGTGGTGAGGGCTGAGGCCTCCAGCCAACAGTCACGAGATCGAGTTCAGGAGCAGAGCCTCGGGTCAGCCCTGCAGAGGGGAGCAGCTCTGGCGGACAGCATGACGGACCCTAAAGGGACACCCAACCAGCACAGCCCAGCTGAGCCTCTGCTAAACGCCGGGGCCTTAGAAAGTGCAGTAGCAGCTGCTCCTTGCGATGCAGAATGTATCGATATCTCAGACGTTACGCACTTATCTGCCGCCCGACGTGAGGCGACCGTTGGGCCGCGAGTCCTGCACCTCACCGGCCTGAGCAGCGTGTTCAGTGTCTGACCAGCGCGTCCCACGGTCATTTGGCTGCAGGACCCTCCCACTCTCCTTCCTTCAGATGGAACGGGTGGTGGGAGGGCTGATCTAGCGTGAAATCTTGGACACACCCAGAGCTGCTCAATGTCTGCCACTGCTGTCCTCCTCTGTCCCCCTGACAACCGTGTCCATGCTGGCCTGGACCTGAGGGCATGTGTGTGCCCGGGCGGCTATTGGCAGGGAGATCCGTCGTCCTGTCGGTTATGGGTTTTATAAGCTGCCACTGTCAGAACCCGGACAAGCCAGCCTGTCATGCAGCGCTGACGGGACACCAACAGGCAGAGGGGAAATGAAATCACCCCCGATGACAGGTCACTAGGCAACGCTTCCAAGGCAGCTGGTCCTCGCCGTGGGTCTGCCCGCACTGCCAGAAGGTGACAATTTCTAAGCAGTAGTCACGGTTAGTTTACAGACTTCGGCGCATCTTCCCAGCCATTCAATGTGGTGATGAATTATTTCCATTTTACAGATGAAGAAAGTGAGGCTCTGAATGAGGATTAAAGGTGGTTTTTTGTTTGTTTGTTTAAAGCTCCATCTACTGAACCCGTGAATTATTCTGTCTGCCAGGAACTCCCGATCCCCCCCCCTCCCGCCCCCTACCTGCTGTCTGGTTAGCACACACAGGGTCTGGGACCCGCCACTTCCCAGCTGTGGGCACATGGGCGCATCTCTGGATCCTTTCAGATTGGCTGCAGATTACATGGGAAAATGGATGTGAAGAGTGTAGACAGCGCCTTGCAGCTAATAAATATTTAATAATGTCATTATTACTAATACCCTCTGGGTTTGGACGTCATCTCTTCCTAGAAGCCATCAGGAACTGCTCCCGCCCCAGCCAGGCTGTGCAGCCCCGTTCTGGTGTCCCTTTCTCCTGCGGCTCCTGAGCCCGGCTGGGACCCGCTGGGGATTCTAATCAGAGCAGGAGTGAGGCATCCACCCGCCTTCCCCTCCAGCCAGTGAAGGGTGCTGGGCTGGGTGTCTGGGCACCTCTGTTGGGCGTGAGTGTGGCCAAGCAACCTCACCCAGGGCATTTCCAAGTCCTCTAGGGAGAAAAGGTTGCTGTCCGCTGCCTGCTTGTCCGGTCCTCTCCCTCCACTGTGCTCCCCGGGGCTTCAGGGTAACCAGCAAGCACAGGGGTGATGGTCAGAGCTGATGCTCAGAGCGCTTGCTGTGTCCTGGGAGCTGTGCTGACCGCCGAGGGCTAAAGGCGTCTTCCTCGCTCATAAAAGTATGTGATTCGGCTCAGTCAGCGCAGCTTAGTGGTTGAGTGTCCGCCCTGGAGGTTACTGTTTGATTCCTGGTCGGGGCACGCGCCTGGGTTGTGGGCTCGATCCCCAGGAGGGGACATGCAGGAGGCAGCGATCAGCGATTCTCTCTCATCGTTGATGTTTCCATCTCTCGCTCCCTCCTCCTTCCTCTCTGAAATCAGTAAACATATAAGATAGGTGTATGTGTGTATACGTATGATTCAGATCCCAAGGCTGTATCCGCAAGTTTCTCCTGAGTCACAAGAGCTCTTTGTTTGGGCAGGGGCGGGGGTTGGCCGTGAGGGTCATGGACACATGGGCCAGGGTTACCTCTAGGCCTGTGACAGTGGACGCCCAAGGCCCTCAGTGCCTCGTGCCCGTGTGCTTCTCCCAGGTGGAGACCGAGAACTGGGAGGCAGGTGCTGGGAGGACGGACCCCAGGGGCCGCTGGCTCAGCTTCCGGTGGGGCCCCCGCTGAGCCTCCTGCTCCCACTGCTGTGGACTTGCTCGGCGTTGGCACCCGTGGCTGAGCGCTCCCCACGCACATGTTCGGTCCTCAGCCCTGCATCGCCAGCACCCACCTGGGTGGACGAGGAAATAGGTGCTGGCAGAGGTCAGGTGACGAGGTCACACACAGCAGGGCACCGCAGAGCTGGGGCCAGAACTCGGACCCCTAGTGGCCACGTGTGCCGCCCTGGCTCCTGCTGTGTTATTTGCTTCCGTGATCATTACCCACGGCCCCTGTGGCACCCAGGAGGGTGGCGACCCCCCCTGTCTTGTTCCGAGGCCGTGTCTCACCTGGCGCATAGCAGGCAGGGAGGGACAGACGGGGGCCTGACTGTTCAGAACGGCCCCTGGTCCCAAGGCAGCTCTGGTTCTGAGAGAGGCTGGGGGAGGGGTGGCGAGGGAGGTGTCTCTGCCTTAAAGTGTAGGCCTTTAATTTTCCCCGGTTACGGCGAGGACAACAGATCAGGAGGTGGTTGCCGCTGGGAAGACGGCTTGTGGTGCTCACAGACCCCACGGGGGTGCCTCTCCGTGCCAGGGGGCCACCGGTCTGCAGGAGGCCCAGGGAGCGGGGGTGTGGGGAGAGCCTGGACTGTGGTTTCCGTGGGAAGGAAAGGAGAGCCGGGCAAGCGGGAGGTTTGAACAACCTCCACGGGCTTTGGACGGAGGGAGCAGCTCCGGGTGCAACAGGGAAAGAGTGATGTGGTTGGGATGCAGGGTCTGGATTGGCTGGTTTTCGTAGGAAAAGTGCGCTCCCAGGGGAGTCCGTCACTCTCTCCAGGGCTCAGCCAGGCTTGAGTGGGACAGACCCTCCAGAGTCAGCAAGGGCCCCGTGTCAAGTGTCAGACTAAAAGGTCGTGCTTAATGCAGACTAGGACACGGGGCCCCAGGGGCTCGGGCAGCCACGCATCAGCGGGTACCGAATAGTTTGCTGTTGGGACGCCTGGCACCGTCATACCTGGATAGGTGCCCTGCACAGACCTCAGGCCATGTGCACTGCGTTGCTGAATTGGGAGGACTGGGCTTGGCGTCTCCCCCCATAGCTATTCTCCTTGGAGAATGGCCCTGGCAAGGCTGTTCCATGTGACCGTCCTTCCCTTCCCCAGTGTCCAGCCCACATCTGCTCTCAGCCAGGAGGCCTTGGAGCTGCGGTCGGTGGGCGGGTTGACCTCCCTGCAGATGGGGTGACTCAGCCAGCCCTCAGCAAGCAAAGCAGAGCCCACAGCAGCCCTGAGCCCCCCACCCCTTCTGCCGACTCCCTGGCCCTGGACAGGACGTGAGTTGGGAGGGGCCTTCCCGGCAGCCCCTCATTGAAGAGGCAGGATTGATTTTCACATTATGATGCACAGCTCGTGAGGCACCAGGAGGAGGGGGTGGAGGAGAAGCCAGCCAGCGATTCCCGGAATTTATTTCGAGACGCATTAATTTGTTTCTTCCCTTCAAGGTCAAATCAAGTCATCTCCATATATCACCACCTGCAGTCGCTGGCCGCTGGGCAGTGGGAGGAGGTGGGGGTGGGCTGCAGATAAGACTTTCCGGGGAGGTGGTCAGGGGAGTGGGGTGGGGAGGCAGGCTCCGGATCCCGTCTGAGTGAGTGCGAGCCCGGGGACAATATTCTGCTGTCATTTCACTGACGGCCTCCTGGGAAGGGTCAGGTCATCTATTTTGATGACAAAGTGTGTGTCCTTAAGCTGGAAGCTCTCCAGACTGAAACGAGCTGAGTTTCTGGGGGTTGAGATCATGCCTTGGCTTAATTTCCCAGGGTGACTCACCCTCACCATTCATTCATTCATCCATCCATTCACTCAGTGCGTGTTTATTCCATGATGCGTTGCCCATCATGCTTAGCATGGAAGACCCCGTGGCGGACAAGACAGAAAGGAAAGCCCTTCCCTCTTGGCGCTTGTATTCTGGGGTGTCTGTGGATGTGCGTGTGCCGGGGGCAGCTCAGATTGCAATATGCTCGTGTGCCAGCAAGCAGATGGACACAGGTCTGCAAAGCGCTTTGAAGCCGAGGTGGCCGTGGGATGTATTTATTAGTCAGTGACCAGTGTCGCCCATTGTGAGGCCTCCCTGGGGAGGTGGAGTTTGAGGAGAAACCTGAGGAAATCGGGTGAGAAAGAGGTGGCTAGGCAAAGAACAGGCGGCCGGGTACTCGTGACCCAAGGACGGGAACGTGCCAAGGCCCTGGCGTGAGTGCGCACGGTGTGTGGAGGGACAGAAAGGAGGCCCGTGTGTGATGCACAAGGGCAGGAGCCATGCGAGATGGATTTGGGAGGTGACAGGGCCGGATCCTGTGGGACTTTCAAGGGATGGAAAGGAGTTTGGGTTTTATTTGTTCCGCGCATTCATCCATGCATCCGGGGAATACACAAGGCCTTCTACGTACCAGGAATGTATTAGGAATTAGAGACACAGTGAGACCAACAAGATATGGCCCTGCCTTTGAGAGATCTGTGACCTCCCAGGGAATGGTCCAGTCATCTGGTGACGCCATGCCCTCTGGAGAGATTTAAATAAGTCACACCCTCCATCCAGGGCCCTGGCCAGGAGGATAGTGAGGTCTCGGGAGATTCATTCTCGTGGTCCCTTTTCTCTTCAGGTTCCTGCCCACGGAGACGTCTCCTCTCCATTCACACAGAGACAGAGAGAGACAGAGAGGGGAACGGCAGTTGTTCTACTTGTTGGTGCATCATCGGCCGGTTCCTGTATGTGCTCTGAGCAGGTTCCAGCCGTGCGTGCTGGGATGATGCTCCCAGCCAGGGCCTGTGATTTGTTCTGCCCCACAGTCCCCAGCTGAGACAGGGTGCGCTGTGTTAGGGGAAGGAGTCCCAGCCAAGACCTGTGGACCAAAAGGGGTTTTTCGGAAAGGAACCTCACAGGGTGCTGTTGTTCCAGCGTCCTAGCTGGGCAGCTCTTGGGAGGTCACGCCCCAGGCACATGACAGTTTCAGTAAAAGGCTTTCCTTTGCCTTAAGCAAGCCCCGTCCGTGTTATCCTGAGTCTCAGGGAACATACGTTTCACGTAAGCAAAGCCGCCTTTTACAGACACAGGATCTTGCTTACTGTCCTGTAATGCAACCCCCACCTCGCTTCCTCCCGCCTCCCCTCCTCTTCCTTACGTTCCCTCCTTCACTTCAAGATCTTTTGAGATCTTGCTCCCAGCGTAGGTTGTCAGTTTGGGCTCCAATAAACTGACAAGAATGCTCTGCAGTCGGACGTTCTTACCTGGGGAGACCTAAAGAATTGACCAGTGAAGAGGCGAGAAGGAAGGCGTGCAGAGAGAGAACAGAGGGTGCAAAGTTCTGCTAACAAAAGAGG
>PVJC01017214.1:0-32802 GCA_004026665.1 Murina feae
TGTTGATCTCTCAGACTCTTGCCCTACCCTGCATGTTACTCTCTTTTTTGAGCTGTGGCCAGGGCTGGGTGCTGCCTACCTCCCAAGCTTGCCTACTGCCCATCTTCCTCCAGCCACCAGAAAACAGGGAAAACCCCTTCTCGTGGTCAGGCCAGCCTTCTCCTGCTCCCTGATCCCTGGAAGGGACCTGGGGAGCCACCAAGCAGGACCCCAGCCCCCAAGAGCTTGCTTTCCCACTCCCCAGTGCCCCCCAAAGGGCCTGGGGAGCCGTCAAGCAGGCCGTCGACTCTTGCCCACTCACCTGTCCCCTGCTGCCTTCCTTTTCCACTCCCCAGTGCCACCAAGGGATCTGGGGAGCCACTAAGCAGGACTCCAGCCCCTGCAACCTTGCTTTCCCACTCCCCGGTGCCCTGCAAGGGTCCTGGGAAGCCCACCAAGCAGGCTGCTGACCCCCTGCCACCTCTTTCCCACTCCCCGGTGCCCCTAAAAGGGCCTGAGGAGCTTCCAAGCAGGCCCCTGCCCCCCCACAGCCTCTTTCCGCTCCCCGGTGCCCCGCAAAGGGCCTGGGGAGCTGCCAAGCAGACGGCCAACCCTGCTGCCTC
Organism: Murina feae; assembly: GCA_004026665.1. Classification (NCBI taxonomy): domain Eukaryota; kingdom Metazoa; phylum Chordata; class Mammalia; order Chiroptera; family Vespertilionidae; genus Murina; species Murina feae. Next base: position 603 of record PVJC01017214.1, read on the forward strand.
TTTCTCACTCACGGGTCTTGGGTCCTGCGCTGTTTCACCCTGCAGCCGCTCTGTGCACTCGGGAGGTCCCTCAGCCCAGCCTGTGCCCTCTCACAGTCTGGGACCCCTCTGGGAATGTCCATCTGCGGGCGGGCCTGACCAGTCTGGGTGACGAGCTGATGGCTGTGTGCAGGCTGGCCAAGCCCCCCAGGAACATCCCTCACCCCATTGGGTTGTGGCCAGCGTGGGTGACAAGCTGATTGGCGCTTTCAGGCTTTAAGGCTGCCCACAGCTCCCATTGACCCAATGTCCCAGCAAGGCTGACTGAACGCAGGTTTCTGGGGTTTGTTTATCTTCTATAATTGATGTGCTGTTCCTTTAAGGCAGCCTACTAACAAAGCCTCCTCTCTGCTTCATCTCATGGCATCTATAATGACACAATGTTTCTTAGTGGTGAGGCCAAGCCTGCTGTTTCCTTCAGCTCCTGAGGATTCTATGATTGTTATTTTATTGCAAACATCTGTTTTGCTTGAGTCAGTTTAAGCGGAGTGGAGCGGGCGGCAGTTTCACTTTCACTCCTGCTGCAATGGAAGCTGCCGTTTACTCAGGTCCGTGAGTGGTGGCCGCCATGTTGTCTGGGCTAATTTGCATACAGTCGCTCTGATTGGCTGGTGGGCATGGCTTACCCCATCCCAGAGAAATGGTTAATTTCAATATTACGCTTTTATTAGTTAAGATATATATGTATATTTTTAGGTAGTATATACAAGTCCTTTGCACATTTTTAAATTGGGTTATTTGCCTTGTTATTGTTGATTAGTAAGAGTTATTTATATATTCTGGGTACTAGACCTTTATAAATATGTGATTTCCAAATATTGCCTTACATTCTGTGTGCTGTATTTACACTTATTGGGTGATATCACTTCACTATATATATCTAATCTAATAAAAGAGTAATATTGAAATTGACTATTTCTTCGGGATGCCTAAGCCACGCCCACCAGCCAATCAGAGTGGCTATATGCAAATTAACCCAGCCAAGATGGAGGCCGGCAATCACGAAGTTGGAGTAAACAGCAGGCTTCCATTGCACCAGGAATAAACTGTCTGCCGGCTGGCTGGGCATCTCTGTGCTCAAGGCAACAACATAGTTGCAACATTGTTTCAATTATAGAAGCCTCGGAGCTGAAGCAAACAGCAGGCTTCCCTTGCACCAGTGTTGGAGGAAACTGCCTACCTAGGTTGGCTGAGCCTCTAACTAAGGCAACATTCTTTCAATTATAGAAGCCATGGAGCTGAAGCCAACAGGAGACTTTGTTACCTGCCTAAGCCTTGGCTTAAAGCAACATATCAATTATAGAAGATATACAAACCCCAGCAATCTGCTTCCAGTCAGCCTTGCTGGGACATTAGGTCCATGGGAGCTGTGGGCAGCCTGAAAGCCTGAAAACAGCCCTCAGACCTCCACCCAAGCTGGCCACACCTCAATGGGGTGAGGGATCCCACTGGGGGGCTTGACCAGCCTGCAAACGGCCATCAGCCCCTCACCCAGGCTGGCCAGGTACCCCAGTAGGGACCCAAAACCTGTAGGGGCTGTGGGCAGCCTGAAAACGCCCCTCAGCTTCTCACCCAGGCTGCCTAGGTACCCCAGTAGGGACCCAAAACCTGAAGGGGCTGTGGGCAGCCTGAAAACAGCCCTCAGCCTGTCACCCAGGCTAGCCACACCCCAATGGGGTGAGGGTCCACACTGGGAGGCTTGGCCAGCCTGCAAACAGCCATCAGCTCCTCACCCAGGCTGACCAGGCATGCCAGCAAGTGGACATCCCCAGAGGGGTCCCAGACTGCAAGAGGGCACAGGCTGGGCTCAGATATATATATATGTGATTTTTTCATAAATTTTTGTCTACTTTTTAAAAAAATGTATTTTATTGATTTTTTTACAGAGAGGAAGGGAGAGAGATAGAGAGTTAGAAACATTGATGAGAGAGAAACATCGATCAGCTGCCTCCTGCATACCTCCTACTAGGGATGTGCCCACAAGCAAGGTACATGCCCTGGACTGGAATTGAACCTGGGACCTTTCAGTCCACAGGCTGATGCTCCATCCACTGAGCCAAACCAGTTAGGGTTTAGTCTACTTTTTCATTGTTTGTGCTTTTGATATCATATCTAGAAACCATATCTTCACTCAAAGGCACAAAAATTTACTTACATTTTCTTTCGTCAATGTAGTAAGTTTTAATATTGGAAAGTATAAACCCTCCAATTTTGTTCTTTTTCAATATTATCTGGCTATTCTGAGACTCTTACATTTCTTTATAAACAGTAATGTTAGCTTGTCAACTTGTGCAAAATTGTTAGCCAAGACTTTGAAAGGGATTGTGTTAAATCTGTAGGCCAATGGGCATCATTAACATTTTAACAATACTAAATCTTCCAATCCAAGATTATAGGATATATTTTTACTTATTTAGGTTTTCATTCATTTCTTTCAATAATGTTTTAGTTTTTAATGTATAAGTCTTGCACTTCTTTGTTAAATTTATTCCTAACATTTTACCACATATAATGTTATAGTAAATGGAATCATTTTACATTTACTTAATTTTATTTTTATAATCTTAATTTTCAATGTAATTTTGTTTTTCTTGTTTTCTATTTATTTTTTGGTTAATACTCACTGGAGGATATTTTCCATTGATTTTTTAGAGAGAGTGGAAAGGAGAGGGAGAGACATCAATGTGAGAGACACACATTGATTCATTGCCTCCTGCATGCACCCCAACCAGGGCCAGGGAACATGTAACCAAGGTATGTATCCTTGACCGTAATCAGACTCAGGACCTTTCAGACCTCAGGCAAACACTCTACCCAGTGAGACGAACTAGCTAGGTCCATTGCAATTATAATTTTAAATCATCATTGTAAGGACATTGCTTTGGGAAAACACATAGATGTATTTATCTTTCTGCACTTGAAATTGTATTATTATAGATATTTGGTATGAGGGAGAGGGAAGGTAGGGAGATTTTCTTCCTCATTGATTAAGCAGATATTTACATACCTTTCTCTTTGTTTTTCATTCTTTTTTCAAAATAGAGAACAAGACAAGGAAGAAGAGTTATCAGTGGAAAATGGTGCTAACCAAGAAGAACTGCTCAATTCTGGCATATTTGATTCTACATACTTTCTAGGAGGGGTGTTTGACATGCCAAAGTCTTGAATGTTATGATCCTCCCAAAAATGGAATACTTAGGCTAAGAGTTAGTCCTTTGACTGAAATCAGATGGGAAATCTTTATGTTTTCATATCTGTTCCATAAGCCTTTGAGATGATTGAAAATGACAAAAGAGAATTAAAGCAAATGTCAGCTGAAAGAGAACTGAGTAGCCTGGCTGGTTTGGCTCAGTGGTTGAGTATTCAACCAAGAGGTCTCCTGTCAGGAGCATGTGCCTGGGTTGCAGGCTGGATACCCAGTGGGGGCATGTAGGAGGCAGCTGATCAATGTCTCTCTTTCATGGACGTTTTATCTCTCTTCCCCTCTCCCTTTATCTCTCTCTAAAAATCAATAAAAACATATTAAAAAAGAGATCTGAGTAAATTCAAATGTTCTTTTCTAAAACAACTTAAAGTGCATCCATCAAAAGAAATGAGAAATGAATTATGAGTCAGAACTTGTGCTCTAATCTAACACTAAGAACATATTTATGAGCAATGAAGAAAAAGGAGGTTCAATGAAGATAACACACCAGATAGTTTTACTGTTTCCCTCTGAGTCTTCGTTCTTTAGATTTTCTTTTCCAATTGTACCTAAATACACCAAAGAAATAAAGGAGATTTGTGTGTGTGTGTGTGTATTATCTAAACTCATAATAGACTGTTTGTACCTTAGTGTATGTTTTACTATTAATTATATATTTCTAAGTATATTGTTACCACTGTATGTAGCTAGTTATAAATATTAATAACTAGAGGCCCAGTGCACAAGATTCATGAACTCAGGGGTAGGGAGGGGGTCCCTCAGTCTGGCCTGCACCTTCTCACAATCCAGGAGCCCTTGGGAGATGTACTCCTACTGGCTTAGGTGACCCAATCCCCCTAGGGCAGTGGTTCTCAACCTTCCTAATGCTGCAACCCTTTAATACGGTTCCTCATGTTGTGGTGACCCTCAACCATAAAATTATTTTTGTTGCTACTTCATAACTGTAGTTTTGCTACTATTATGAATCATAATGTAAATATTCGATATGCAGGTTGTATTTAGGCGATCCCTGTGAAAGGGTTGTTTGACCCCCAAAGGGGTCATGACCCTCGGGTTGAGAACCGCTGCCCTAGGAGGATTGGATAGCCTTTCAGACATTGCTCTCACAGTCCAGGGCTCTCACATTCCAGGGCTCTTGCAGTCTGGGACCCCTCACTCCTTACCATCTACCTGCAGCGGAGGTGGGAGAGGCTCCTGCCACCACTGCTGCACTCACCAACCATGAGCCTAGCTCAGGGCTTCTGGCTAAGTGGTGCTTTCCCTGTGGGAGCACACTGACCACCAGGGGACAGCTCTTGCATTGAGCATCATAGCAACCAGTTGTTCTGACCTTTGGTCAATTTGCATATTGGCCTTTTATTATATAGGATAGGAGCAAAAGGGATGCCAGACATTATAAGCATGGCTATCTGGATAGCTTCACCAGGAAGCTGCAATTTCACACTCCCCAGGGAACCTCTGGTCCATCCCCTAAAGATCACTGGGAAAAAGAGTGTAGCAAAGGAGAAGATAGATACACGTGCAGTGAGTAGGGGTGACATAGAGTTGGTACCTGTCAGTCTAACCTAGACCAAAGATAATTGGCTAGAGGGAGTGGAGTCACTGCAGGCATGAGAAATACTCCATATACAATGGACAAAAGCTGGGAACACAAACTAAGCTAGTCTGATGCTGGATTAACTGTGCAAATATGGAATGGAAACTCAGGGGAATCCTAGCTCTGTTGAAAAAAACAGCTGGATTTCTTCCATGATGGGAGAGAGATCGAGGGACCTTAGACACTCATGGGTTTAATTCCACGCAAATGAATGCCACTTATTCTCCCATGCAAATCTCAGGAAATTGTTTTTCTCATGACATTGCAAGAAGCCCACTTCCACCAGCAGCAGATGGGGATACAGAGAGTTCACCACTGATAACACTTTTAGTAAAATTGATTCTCTATATAGATATAAAACTTTCATCTTGAAATTTTTATAATACCTTGGTACATTATTATGAACCCAATGCCATATAAGAACCCTGAGTATGTTCTGTATTGCACATTCATCCTTGTGTCTTGAATCCATGTTCATAATTTACCTCACTTGTTTTCATTTAATTTTTTTGTAGTTAATGAGCACTGAATCATTTTATAAGTTTCTTTCTGACTGAACTTACTATGCTCTTCACCTTTAACCATCATTTGTGGAACTGGTAGAAATATACACACAAGTAATTGAGCCCATAATTACCAAAGTGCACACACAGTTGGGCTTTTAAAAAAAAATCTGAAAGCTTTTAATCTTTTATTCCAGTTGTTTTTTTCAACCTTAATTTATCTTGTAATATGCATGGGAGCTCAGAGAATATTTTTTCAAAAAATAACTCAACAAAACAAAAGACTAATTCAAGGTAATGACTTTCTAATTAAGATAGAGAGCAAGACAATAGTAGGGGTCTTCTTGTATTGCTCTAGCTAAACCTTATTCAACAACCTAAAACTCAGCTAATGTTAGTTTATAAAACAAAGTATTTCCAGAGTCTTTCCCTATGTTTTGTTACTCCCAGTCTACATAAGGTACTACTCTGACCTATCAGAATATCCTGTACTTACTTCTATCATAGCAGCTATATAAATGCCTAAGTTACCAGCTGACTGGTAGCTATGAAGTGCACTGACCACCAGGGGGCAGACACTCAGTGTAGGAGCAGCTGAGCTGCGGTGACTTGGCAGCTGCTGTACTTTAGTGATGCACATGGAACCAGAGAGAAGGCAGCCTGATTCCAGGGTGTGTCCGCTGAGAACTGCCTTCTTTCAACTTGGGACCCCTCGTGGGAATGTCAGAGAGCCAGTTTCAGCCCAATCCCTGCAGCACAATCAAGAGAATCCATGGTGCACGAATTCTTTCACTGGGCCTCTAGTTTATAAATAAAAGGATAAATCTCTGGTTCAGATCTACTCCCTAGAGAATGAGCCTCTTTAGTTCAGGGATCATATCTTTGATTTTTAAAACCCTAGTGCCCTATCCTGTGTTTAATATATGTTTGATAAAAAATAACTAAGAATTTATATGTTCAAAACCATCAATTTCCCATCTTCATTTTATTTTTGTTCTTCTTGACCTTCTAGTATTTATTTTATTTTTTAATTTCTTTATTGATGAAGGTGTTACATATGTGTCCTCATCCCCCCATTACTCCCCAACCTCCCCACTCATGCCCTCACCACCCTATTGTCTGTGTCCATTGGTTAGGCTTATATGCATGCATACAAGTCCTTTGGTTGATCTCTCCCCCTTCCCTCCCCTACCTTCCTTCTGAGGTTTGTCTGATCGATGCTTCTCTGGATCTGTTTTTGTTTGTCAGTTTATGTTGTTCATTATATTCCATAAATGAGTGAGATCATGTGATATTTATCTTTCATTTACTGGCTTATTTCACTTAGCATAATACTCTCCAGATTCATCCAAGCTATTTCAAATGATAAGAATTTCTTCTTTTTTACAACAGTGTAATATTCCATCATGTAAATATACCACTGTTTTTTAATCCACTCATCTGCTAATGGACACTTAGGCTGTTTCTAAATCTTAGCTATGGTGAACTGTGCTGCTATGAACATAGGGATGCATATGTCCTTTCTGATTGGTGTTTCTGGTTTCTTAGGATATATTCCTAGAAGTGGGATCACAGGGTCAAATGGCAGTTCCATTTTTAATTTTTTGAGGAAACTCCATACTGTTCTCCACAGTGGCTGCACCAGTCTGCATTCCCACCAGCAGTGCACGAGGGTTCCTTTTTCTCCGTATCCTCTCTAGCACTTGTCGTTTGTTGATCGTAGCCATTCTGACAGGTGTGAGATGGTACCTCATTGTTGTTTTCATTTGCATCTCTGGGATGATTAGTGACTTTAAGCATGTTTTCATATGCCTCTTGGGCACGGTGTCTGGTTGAGGGAAACAAATTGCCCGAGTTCGCACTCCCAGGCTCAAATTCCGCTCTGCCTCCCTGCATGGCTGCGGGGTCTGGTCACAGGAAACAAACTTCAAGTGTCCGCATACCCAGGCTCAAATTCAGGTAGAGCCGCTGTGTGTGGGCAGAAGGTCTATTTGAGCCAAGAGGATCTGGCAGTTCTTATGCCACTACCGTGGGGCTGGCGGGGAGGGAGATTTCCGTGACTCACAGAAATCTGATGCTGGGGTGTCCGTGGGTCTTGGTGCCTGTGGATCTATAGCTGTGGTCGCAAGCATTTTACCCTAGTGGCTATAGGGTCCCAGTTTGCACCTGAGACCAGATTGGGCAGTGGCGAGGCTAAGATCCTACTCTCAAGCAGCTCTGTTCTTCAAGATGACATGTCCTCCTGGGGATGTGTGTGATGGCAGCGGGGTTTTGCCTTCTAAGACTACCTGGTTTGGCATACCCTTGGAATACCGTAGGATCTAGCTGTCCCTAGCTCTCACTCACACACACCACACACATCCACACACTCCTCTGTCACTCCCCCACTCTCTCACACACACTTCCTCCCTACCTTCTTGCCGGTTGCCATCATTTTCCTCCTCTGCATTGAAAAATTGAGAAACATCTTAGAGATGTACTCCAGAGGGTATACTTATAATTTACATTTGTTGATGGAAGCCTCTGAAATCTCTGTCCACCTGACATTTTGGTGTTGTGTTTCAAAATACATTTACACATGCACCTAGAAAAGAAGAAAACTTCTCCAGGGCATTCTGAGGGAGAGAGAGTCCCATTAAAAAATATTTTAAAAATCTCCAGTATTTATTTTAAATGGATGAGTACAAGAACCCCATTTCAAACCACTGTTTTTAATCTTAGCTAGGCTCCTCATCTGGCCTTTACTGGTGGATTAGATGGGATTTTCATTACCTTCCTGTTTAAGGATCCTCTCTAGAGACAAAATTCACTTTAGATTCAGAGTAATCTCTCTGAATTATGCAGTGATCCATTCAAATTTTAATTTAGGAAGGGAGGCTACATCTCCTGCAGGATTAGGTTGATATCTGATGGATGACTTCGAGGGGATGAGGACAGATTCCCTTTCTGAATTTCTTGGCTGTGAGGCCAACATTGGTCAGCTCGTTTTTCTGCCTTTACAAATAGAACTTGAGAACCATCACTAGCTTATTATCAATGGCATGTTAGTGTGAATTGCATTTATTACTTTTTTTTCCGTAACATCTACCTGAGATCAACTGCCCTAAAAAGTGAGCGTTTACTAGGCCAGAAGGAAAGGATTAAAGGTGCCTTCAGGAGTCTGGCACTCACTTCCTGGCAGGGCAGACAGGGGATGATACCTCATTAGCAGTCTTTACAAGGCCAGAGAGCTGCAGGGCCTGAGAGGGGAAAAATGGAAACTCCTATTGCTTGTAGGAAACTGCATTTAGCCATTAAGGGAAGAGAGAGAAGGCAAAGACAAATTTCTTCACTGTAAAATGTGTATGGCCTGTGCAAGATCTTTCTAGTTCTTTTAGTGACAATGACAGAGGAGAGAGAGAAAAGTGGCCAATTTTATGCTCTAGTTTAACCCAACTTTACTCTGGGATTTACAAGTACTCCTGTGATGCAGTATTTTGGCAACATGTGTTCACACAGAGCAGATGTGCAATCATTTAGGAAATTAATGCAATCATTTTTGTTTAATTTGATGTGATTCATGCAAAGTGAAAGGCAATTTTGCATTACAGAAATAATCTTTCATGCAGCATATCCTCATAAGAATACCTCAGACTCAACATTCACCTATCAGGGATTACCAAAAGCTAGTGTCCATAGAGTATATCCTCTTATCTGTAATCCCTTTAACAAATATCTACCACTGGCTTTCTGATACTGATGCTATTATTTCATTACTAGAGGCCCAGTGCATGAATTTGTGCATGGGTAGGGTCCGGCTGGCCCGCCCCGTTTGGGGTTGATCTGCCGGGCCAGCCAGTGGGAGGGGCTGCTGGAGGTTGGCTGGCTGCCCACCCAGATCAGGGTTGGAGGGCCAATCAGAGGTGGGTCCAGCTGGGGGAGGGGCTTGAAGAAGACACACTGAGCTGGAGCTGAGCATGGCCCCTAGGCTTCCCAGGGAGTGTGGCCTCAGCAAGGAAACAGAAGCCACCAGAAAGCTCTGCAAACAGGCCCTGCGCTCCCTTTGGCCAGGCGGCCTCAGAGCTGGTGTCTCTGTGTGTACATTAGACACAGCCTGGCATTCGCCTTTGCCTGTTGGTCAAATCCATTGCATCAAAAAACTTGTTCCCCTTCTTCTCTTTGAGCCTTTACGACACATACAGGCCAATTGCAAGATGCAGGCCCCAGTGGCAGAGCCAGGCTCTGAAATCACCTGGAATTTAGGCCTAAGACAACTGGGTAGTAATCTTCACATACTTTTTAATTCTAAAATGTGCCCCGCTGCTTCTCTTTAGCCAGGATAGACTGAACTAAGGAACCAAAGACCGAATTTCCTTTGAGGTGGGATCCACCAGGAGCTGGCTGGTGTCAAGGCCCGTCACAGGGGCTGCCTTCCCCCCAAGTTTGGTGTGCTCTGAGCCAGTCTGTTTCTGGCAGTGTTGGGTCCTGGGCTGCTGGTTGGGTGGAAGGTCTACAGGGTTTCTTTCTGCCACCTTCCTGGCCTCCCAAGCAGTACCTTGTGGCCCAGCATGCCAAGTGGCTATTGCTAGAGCCAGGACTCAGAGAGCAAAGGAGCTGGACCCACAGGTGGCCAGGCCACGTCCTCTACCCCACTTCTCAGTCTTGCTCACATGGATCGGGCCAAAGCCCACTGCCCAAGACTGGCACCATGTGGGGAAGGTCACAATGGGAAGAGGGGCACCCTGACCTGCCAGCCTTGGTAATGATCATCAACTGATTGAATTCATCCCACAGAGCCTTCATCTTATGCCGCAAGCTCACTCTGGCTACCTTAGAGTTCTCCTTTACCAGTGCTTTGGGCAGTAGCTGTGCAACTGGCCCCAGGGCCCTTGGACTCAGCAGCAGCGCTGGTGTCAGCCTCCGTGGCCAACGCTTCATAGCAACAGGTCATTCTAATCATTCTGCTGTAATGGTCGCTGGGCTTTTATTAAATAGATAATCTGACTATAAAAATTCTGCTGGAAAGTTTATGATATGTAATCAAATCAATGCCACCAAAAAGATATAGAACAATTTGTAATTCAGACCCTGAAACAGGCATGGCTTTTTCTTGATTATTATTAACTAGTGGCATGGTGCACAAAATTCATGCACATTAAAAGGAAATTAATTAGAGGGAATATTTTAATATTGTTATTTGCCCTTTCTCTATAATAGAAGTGTCAGAAATTAAGGAAAATTAGTAAAATGTGTATAAAAATCTCCCTCCTGTCAGAGTCTGGGGTGTGCCACAGGACATAGAGTCAAGTCCTCCCCCACCACCTGCATGTGCTTCGAAAACACAGAAGACTCAGACCTGGCCAGCTGCACCCCCCTTGGGTGAAACCTTGACCCAGCCAACCCCATCCCAGTTAAGCCCTACCAGGAGGGGGGCACAGCTTGAGGTCCCCCTGCCTGGTGCTGGGGTGGAGGTGGGTGTGCAACATGAGGTTACCCAGTCTGGCAGTGGGCGCAGCCTGAAGTCCCCCAGCCTGGCACTGGGTCGAGGGACATGGCCTGAGGTTCCTGTCAAGCCCTGCTGGGTGGGGGGTGTGGCCTGAGGTTCCTCACCCTGACCAGGCACCTTGCCGCCTCAGGTCCCTGCTGCTCAGTCGTGACATTACAGAGTCCTGGCTAATTTGCATATTCCTCTATTATTATATAGGATACTAAATGTACCAAGAAGTGCTACCAATAACTGAAATCCCTTCCTTTTAGATGATACTAAAAACAAAAACAGTCACAATTTGATTACTTACTCAGGTCTCACAACTACCTTGGAAGGTAATCTTAATTGCATTTATCCTAATTGCACAATGAAGATGAATGCTACTCAGCTAGTTATTATATATTCCAGTGCTGTGAGAACCTTTCCTGGATTTCAATCCATTTCAGTTCTTTCACCATGTCAAGTTTCATCAGTGCTTTTGTTTGGTGAACTCTCTAGTTCACAAGTTCAAAATATGTCAGACATCATAGACTAGTAAAAAAAAATGTTTAATAAAAAATAAATTGAAGAGATTAACATACAGTTTCTAAAGCTTTATTTTTCTAATAAAAAAGTACCTCTCACCATCATGAAAAAAGGAGAAATTCAAACTTTCATCAGGTCAGAAGGGCAGCAATCCAAAATAAAAGGCTTTCCTTTAAATTGAATAAAATCAGTTTCATAGAAAATTCACTGTCTTATTTTTCTCATTTTGTCACATACAAGTAAAACTCCTTTACAGCCAACTGTATCCAAAATAGTTTTGGAAATAACATTAGCTCATTGGTGGCAGAGCCTCAACCCTGGATAAATGGAGTCCATTAATTTTAATCCAATAATAATCTATTGACTACTTATTATGTGCAATGCATTGATCCAGATCTAAGGATCACAACTATCCAATTTCTGCCTCTAAATAGTTTATGATCTAATAAAGAAGATAAGAAACAGCCAATATAGGAAAGAATAAGAGAAGTGTCATAAGAAGGTGTGGGAACACTGTCTAGAGTATGCTGAATATTCAAGGCCACTCTGAGCATGGTAATCTTAATCAGAAGTGTTCAAGGCTAAGTTGCTTTATGCAGGTGGAAGAAGCAAGGACACAGCTATCTGACTATGTGCACTGTGTAAGCATGCCCTCCTGTAGCCCAAAATAGTGAGGTCACTATTTGGAAAGAAGCCTCTTTCGTCTAAGTTAGTATTAAAGTATGTTACTGACCAGCAGGTAGGGGAGCTCAGAACTGGCTGCTTGGTGAGACTGTATCTCCTATGATAGCTCCTGTATAGTTACTATGTCAGAGGCTACTGCTACTTTATAGGAAAGGTGTATTATTACCTAGCCGGTGTACAGCTACTCTATGGATCTTTACTTTGAAGAATTGCTTTGTCTAATAGCTCCTGACATTTCAATGGCTACTTGGGCTACAATAAAGACTCTCTTACATACCCACAACTACTCATGTCTTCTCTGTCTAATACCTGGTGTCCCAGGAGGTCCAGTCCCTGGCAGAGAGGCTTAGACCAGACAGAAAGGAACAAACAAAGCTATGAAGGTTGAAAGAAAAATGGAGTAACACTTATTCAAAGGAATCAGAAAATACTTCAAGGAGAAACTGGAGATGACATGGGTCTTAAAGAGTGGGTGATATCTCAGGAAACAAGGGAGGGTGTGTGTGTGTGTGTGTGTGTTTGTGTGCATGTTACATGAGAGAATGGGAAAAGAACATTCCAGAAAAATAATATGACAAGGTATGGGGTACAATAATACTAAGATGGTCATTGGACAAGAGTCCCCCATCATCTTGAGATGTCAGCACTGGAATAAACCACTTTCCTTTTTCACCAGCATCTGTCTTTGAGTCTGATTTTCCTGGCAGCAGTCTAACCTTGGTTCTGGCTACAGTTTTGGCAAGCCAGCCAGGAGAAGTGGACCTTTGTAAGTCCCAGAGGGCTTGGGCTAGGGTCCCAGCTGCTTGTGCAGGCTGATTCCCTGGCAAAGATTGCAGGAACTTCCCTGCAGCTTCCAAGAGTTCTTTATCTTGGGGAATCTTCCTACTATCCCACTCAAGGCATCAGTCACTCGAAATGCCTATCTGGTGAAATGAAACGGGTCTTTGGGGAGTCAGTGGGTTCCATGACTGGGTAGCCCCTGATGGGCACATCCAGGAGCTCCTTGCCCCACCATGTAGAGTTATTTGAGCCATTTGAGATTCCATGGGAATCAATAGATGTCGCATGGGTTAGACATGCTCAGTGACTAAGAAAAATCCCTGCTCCACAGTGTGGGATTTGGTTAGAGTGCTCTTTTTGTTCTGGTATTTGGATTTCTGGTATTGTTTGCTTTTCTTGTTACTTGTGTCTTTAACTGTCCAGCTTGAGAGCTCTCATTTTTTGTTCTGTCCTGTTTGAGAGCTCCCCTCTGTCTGAAATGAAACTTTGGTTACAGTTGTTCTTTTGTACAAATAGGGAATCCTCCTTCTCTGCTGTTTGGGCTTTTGCTATTTAGACCTTGTGAAGATCATTTGCGGCACCAATTGGTGTGAGGTAAGATTCTAAGGCTAGTGTCCCAGGCCCTCCTTATGAGAATACTCTTACTCTTTATTTTTATTTTTTTGCTTTAGATGTTATCTTTATTTTAAAATATATTTTTATCAATTTTAGAGAGAAAGGAAGGGAGCGGGATAGAGAAATGGAAACATCGATGAGACACACATCAATTGGCTGCCTCCTGCAAGCTTTCACTGGGAATCAAGCCCGCAACCTGGGCAAGTGCCCTGACTGGGATTGAGCCAGGGACCTCTGGATTCATGGGTCAATGCTCAACCACTGAGCAACACCATCTGGGCTAGATGTTTTTGTTTCTGTTTTGAAATGGATTATGGGATGTGCATGAGAGAGAGAGAGGCGGGGTTTGGGGGGAGGGGGGACTGGCCTTTTAGCACTGAAGCAGCTGGAAAGCAGCCCAAGCCTGTTATCTTCCCCTGCCTCTTTCCAGCCTCCTTGTAGGTTGCCAAGGACACTAGATAATTAAACAGCTCACTTTTAAACACACTAAAGGGATGCAATAATCACTAAGAATGCAAATGAGTGATTTTAAGTTTAATTGATGTCTTTTAGAAGTTATTAACATAGAACATAGGTTTGTTTTGCCTGAGGTTTGCAGGAATAAATTCATGTTATTTATTCCTGTTACAAAATTTGCCAAGAAATTGCCTTGGGTAATAATTGACTTTAAAATCTCATAGACTTGTTAAGAAATAATAAATTGATATAACTAAAATGGAGGAATTTTTATAAAGCTTTTCAGGAATAATTACATATACCTAAACATAGTTTTCCAAAATCTTTGGTAACTTAAAACTTTGGAGTTTAGCTGACTTAAATGATAAAAATTATTCAATATTTAGTTATTTTGAAATATCAATATACTGAAATATATATTAATCTGAATATTCTCTTTAATAAGAAGCCTACTTTTGGCTTCTTATTAAAGATAAGTTAAAGGATGGATTTGGATCTATTAATGAATATACCTTATATTTTATTTGAAATTTGTCTCTTGAAAATGTGAGTGTATTTTCCAATGAAAGACCTGTTTCTGAAAGTTATAAAATGCATTTGTCAATCTGAGGAATGTTAATTATTTACTTGTCACTAAAAAAAATCAAGGTTTCTAAGATAATTCTAATTAAGATGGAAAGAAATTGTATGGACTTGGTAATATAGAATTGAAAGTAGATGGTTCTAAAGTTTGTTATTTCTGAATAAGTTAAGAAGAACCAAACTTAAAGGGACTAGGAAAGTTGCAGAGAGTTTGTGTAAATTGCAGAGGGATTGTGCAAGTTGAAAAAGGATTGGGTAGAGGGAAGAAGCAAAATAAGAAAAATATATGTAAGCTGAATAATGAATTTAATTAGGTAAATTAATCTAAATATCAAAAGTAAGCTAATACAAAATTTGTTTGGTTCTTTTCAGCCTATTAAAAATGAGGATATTTTTCCCTGTGTCTGCCTAGAGAGCAAAGATTCTATGTATTACTAAAAGAGTTTTGTGTCATAATGTGTTAATCGCATTCTTGATTACTTAAAAACCCATTTTCTTAATTCTAAGAACTAAAGTTTTGCTAGCATTTATTTATTTATGTATTTATAACCTTTACCCAAGGATATTTTCCCATTGCTTTTTAGGAAGAGTAGAAGAGAAAGGAAAAGACAGAGAGAAACATCCATGTGAGAGAAACACATTGATTGGTTGTCTCCTGCAGGAGCCCTGACCAGGGCCTGGGCCAGGGAGGACTCTGTAATCAATGTATAGGCCCTTGACTGGAATCAACCTCAGGATCCTCTGGTATGCAGGCCGATGCTATATATATATTGGCCAAAATGGCTACGGCTAGCCTGTATTTTTATTTGATACCTTTTATTGACACTATAGAGAAGTAAGTAATTTAATATAGTTTCATATTGATATATGATCTTTTGGCCAAATATGTTTCACAACTTTCACAATGCTGAAATTTAAAAAAAATTTTTTTGTAACCTAGAATTTACTTTCTGTCATTTTGGTGAGTCCCTGGAATACCTCACGGATTTGTTCTTTATTCTTGTGAATAAAAAATTTTGAGGCAATTAGACCTATTTGATATGTCTGAAAATACATGGAAAGCTTTGTAAAATAAATGATAACTGTGGTCCATTTGTATACACCTATTTTTATTATGAAAGTACATGGCCTAGAAATTATATAAAAATTTCCAAGAGTCTACAAAGTTCTGATATACTTTAATTCTAAGAGTCTACAAAGTTCTTAAACTATGATTACAGAAAAACAAATTCCCTTTGTCAAATGTAGCACAATCAGATCTATAATCAGGTCATTTTAAGTTTTAGTGGGGATTTTTTTTATCATTTAAAGACAGTCATTGTTTCGCTCTGATGTATTTACAAATATGTTACATCTTCGATAGATCCATAGAAAGCTCTCTGACTTATTCTAAATTACATATTTCTGAGAATAAATTTTTAAATCACACCTTTGAATTGAATAAAGATTACTAAAACTCTTAAAAATAACTTTATTTATGGAAAACTGGCAAATATGCAGTATAAACAAAAATTTATTATGAAACTGAATGAACTGAAGATGACTATAGTTTTTGTAATTATTTGTTGAAATAATCCTGACTTTTTATCTTTATGTTAAGACATAAAGAAACTTGTTTCTGTTCTTAAAGAAATGTGGTAAATAATACTTTCATAAGCAATATTGAGGCATTTATATTTTTCTCCCTATTCTATCCCTTCAGAATTTGGAAACTTTTAATGAATGAGTATTTTTGTTTTCATGGCAACATGTTTGCATAAATCCAATAGGAATAGGATTTCTTCAAAACAGGACACAAAAAAACAGTTTCCAATTGTCATATTAGCCACAACTTTATCTGGAATATCATGTCTGAGATAGACATGCCGAGACTCTGAATGTCAGTAGAAAGCTTTAAGGAATAAAGATTAACTTTGAAGCTGATAAATGCCCCTTGGAGAAATGGCCTGCTACCTTTTTTATTCATATGGCTCATGGCAGTCTTCCCAGTAAGGAGGGGAGGTTGCTTTTCTGGGAGATGGAAAGGAAGAACCTCAAGAGTCTTTGGGGGACCCCAATTTTTTGAGAACTCACCCAAAGTTGTAGGTATTGAGGTAAAGCCTGATGACGATTGGGTGGCTTGGATTCTCTACCCTAATGAGGTTAATTGAAGCTCAATCTGAATATTTATTATAAGATTCCAGCAAAGCAGATTTAAGATCCAGAGACAGAGAATCAATGTCAAACCTCAGAGGGAAGGTAGTGGAGGGTGGAGGTAAAGTAGAGAGATCAACCTAGGACTTCTTTGCATGCATATAAGCCTAACCAATGGACACAGACAACAGGGTAATGAGGATATGAGTGGAGTAATGGGGGAATAAGGACACATGTGTAATACTTAATCAATAGAGAAATTAAAAGTCAAAAAAAAGAGCCCTAACCAGTTTGGCTCAGTGGGTAGAGTGTCAGCCTGTGGACTGAGGGGTCCTAGGTTCGATTCTGGTCAAGGGCATGTACCTGGGTTGCGGGCACATCCCCAGTGGGAGGTGTGCAGGAGGCAGCTCATTGATGTTTCTCTCTCATCAATGTTTCTAGCTCTCTATCCCTCTCCCTTCCTCTCTGTAAAAAATCAATAAAATATATTTTTTTAAAAAAAGTCAAAAAAAAGAAAGCTTATATAATCAACTGTCATTCCTCTTGTGTTTATGCAAATAATCAGGCCAAATGCCAAATTGAAACAAGACAATGAGGTAAATAGATTGGACTTCATTTGGCTCTTTGATAAAAATGAGGGTGAATTTAGGAGGAGAAATTGTGTTTCAATAGACTCTTTAAAACACAGTTATGGACACTAGATCCTAGTTCAGTTAATTGTCTTCAAAGTTTTATTTTCACTTATGAAAAGAACTGAATCCTGAATTCTTCTAGCTCTAGGACCAATTTGGACCAATATTATTGATATTTGTAACACGGTTTGTCTCCATCAGGTTACTAGCCCTACTTGTACTTAGGGAATACCACCCTTGGACACCACCACCTCCTCTGTGTCAGGCCTCATTGCCCCTCTGTCAGAGAACAAATATCTCTTGCCTATAAAGGAAAATGTTGTCCTTCTTCAACAGAAAGCAGCTATAGAAATGACCCTGTGTTCATTTTCCCTAAAAGGATTCAGAGCCAAGATACATGAGGTGGAAATATAATGGGCATTTCAAAGCAAGACAGACAAGATCAGAGCAAGGACGATAGGCCAGGTACAGATGTCACCAAGGCGGAAAGCCTGATGTGCCTAGAAATAGGGCACAATTTTAAAAAAAGAAATGAATAAAAAGAGGCACAGAGGCAGATGGTGAAATGAAGAATGATGATTCTGATGATGAATGAAGAGGCCCGGGAGCTCTCCCTGATTTTTCAAGACCAATTGTTATTTCCGCAGAGGAGTTCCAGGTACAACTGACAGAGGGGAACAACTTGATTGATTTCTCAGTTGACATTGGAGACACTTATTGACTTTAAGTACAATAATGACTAAAAGTCAGGGAACTAGGTAGTGGGAGTTACTGGACAGTTGCAACCAAAGACCTTTCTCCAATTATTAGGGTGTTCATTAGGAGATTTTTAAATTACATTATGCACAAACTATCTAAAACAATAATTACAGTCAACAAATTAATACTTTGCTTTCTAATCTGCCAAAATTTTTAGATTCTCTAGCTAAACTTGTTTTAGAAAATCGAATTGCCTTAAACTACACTTTGGCAGAAAAAGGAGATGTATGATATGAAGAACTCCGCTCAGGTAGAGACAAACATCACTAAGATCAGACAATAAGCTACCTGGTTTCAGCAAACAGACCATCACACCCCACATTTGGAAAGAACCTGAGATTGATTTGTGAGTCTGTTCTCATGGATATCTTAAGGAGTCAGGTCTACATTAGAAGAAATTTTAATTTAAGTTTAACAATTCTTTTTCTATAATGCTGTATTCATCGTTTTAAACCTCATCTTTCCTATTCTGGGAAAATTATATTTCCCTGACAGGCACCCCTAAGAAATATATCTGCTTTTTAGCTCATATCTTACTTTACAATAGCCTCAAGTTTTTCATTCCCCAAGAAGATTCAAAAGACATCAATAGCTCCATAGATATGGAGAAAGAATTAATAGTGCAGAATTGTGACAGAGAATAAAAATCTCCTACTCTTCTGACCAACAATGAAATTAAATTAGTATAAAATGCGCTGCCATGTGAGGTATTTTCCAGTGGTTAGAGCATCAGCCTGTCCATTGAAGGGTCACACGTTCGATTCCTGGTCAATGGCATGTACTTGGGTTACAGGGTAATTCCCAGACCAAACTGGGGCACATGTGTGAAAGACAACCAATTGATTTGTGTCTTTCACATCGATATTTCTCTCTCTCTCTTTCTCCCTCTCTCTGTCCTTTTCTCTCCTCCCATCCCCCTCCTTTCCACTCTCTTTAAAAATCAATAAAAAAAGTATCCTCAAGTGAAGATTAACAAAACAAATAAAATGTGCTAACAAACTGATAAAAGCAACTCACATACTTATAGTTTCTTTATAAGCATATTGCAGGCATCAGCAGTTCCAGTTCCTGCTTGTACAAAAAACAACTTTGACCATGACTTTGGTTGATGCAGATTGCGCCCCCCCTCCCCCTTGCAAGAATTTGGCTAACACTGACCAGTTCCAGTATGCCGACATTAAAGACCCATATCAGGACCAGCAAGGACACTGCCTGCATAACCACAGTCTTGTCTTCTAATCTCACTGTTTTACTTTCCCTCTCCCATCCTATAAAAACCACTGCCTGCACTCAGATGATGACATGGTCTTTGGACAAGAGTCCCCCACCTTCTCAAGATGTCAGCACTAGAATAAACCTATTTTCTTTTTCACCAGCATCTGTCTCATGAGTTTGGTTTTCGTGGAAGCAGGCATTCAACCTTTGGTTCTGGTTACCACTCTTTATCACTATTTAGTTGTTTAGGCCCAAAACCTTGGAGTCATTTTTTTACTCATGTCTCACACACATTAGCCAGATCTTCTAATAAAAACTGCCACCTTAACATTTAATATAGCAATTATCCAACCACAGCTCATAGCCTTTATTATATGACTTACAACCTAACTTCAACTTTCTATAAGAAACATTCCAACCTGGTTCCTATTTGCTATTGTGCTTATTTTCTCATTCTGGACATTATTGGGACAATGGGACTATTGTAAAATTGGCACTATTCTTAACTAATTTAAATTTTATTTTTAAAGTATCTTCCAAAGTCTTGGGCTTGATCATTAAACTCAAATTGGGGGAAAAAAGACACAAAAATGTAAATATGTAATCTACTAGAGACCTTGCACATGAATTTTGTGCACGGGAAGGGTCCCTAGGCCTGCCTGGTGATCAGGGCCAATCGAAGCCTTCCTTCCCTTGGCTGCTGGCTGCTGGCCAGAGCCTTCCTTCTCTGGCTGCCAGCTGCCAGCTGGGGCCTTCTTCATTCTGTGCCTCCCCCGGTGGTCAGTGCATGTCATAGCAAGGAGTCAAACTACTGGTCAGTCAAACACCCAAGGGAACAATTTGCATATTAGCCTTTTATTATATAGGATAAGCCTGTTTATAGGTTTGATAATATATTTATAGACAGAACTAAAAACATCCATTAAATATTATACCTTAATATGAGTTTAGAAAAGGAAATATATGAAGAAAATTATAAGGATCTGAAAAAGTTGATAAAGCAATGTGCTGTCTGAAAAAATAAATTAGATTCTAATCCATATTTAATGGTTCCAATAAAATTTTTCCAAAGACAATATTTTCTCCTTCATTTAATTCACAATTTCATTCATTACAAATTTTCAATGCTGCCAGGTTCAACTACAAATGTTTCATCATTATTGTCAGCTTATAAAAAAAAATTTTCATGAATTCAAAGTTCAATTATTTGGCTGCTTCTGGGAATTTCATCTTTATTCTTTCTATCTCATGAACATCTCAAAACTAGGTAATACCCACATTAAAAAGATCAAACGGGTGTTATTTTGACCTAAGTAATGAATAAAACTAAGTTAAATCAAGAATATGTCTAAAAGAATTTATTCTCTTCTTCATGTATGCTTTTTAAAACTCTTTATAACATTGAAAACACATATGAAAATAATTTGAGTCAAAGTATAATATTTCTTAATTATAAAATTTGGTAACTATAATACAAATATAGGCTATAAAAGATGGGGCTTTAATACCTATCAAAATA
Source organism: Murina feae (assembly GCA_004026665.1). Taxonomy (NCBI): domain Eukaryota; kingdom Metazoa; phylum Chordata; class Mammalia; order Chiroptera; family Vespertilionidae; genus Murina; species Murina feae. The sequence continues at coordinate 21,314 of PVJC01017214.1, forward strand.
TTACTTGACTCAGAAAGATGACATAGAATGTTAACTATTTTAAACTAATGTAAGAAAAATATAGTATTTTTGAAATTTTTAAGTTCTAAAATAAAATTTCAAAACTATCAATACAACAAATTTATCAACTTTTAAAGAAAGTGACTTCAACCTTGCCAACTGCCTTAAATTTTAAAATGTTTAAAGAAACATATAATTACATGAAATTAAGAAACCTAGAACATTAGAAATCACTAATTACTATTTCCAGTCTATATTTTTGTTGTTGACCTTAAGTAAAATTCAGAGACAATGAAAGCGTAGGATAATTTCCATCACACTGTCCTCTCTCCCTGCCTCTCCAGAATGTTGTAATCATCTCCATGAGATGAATCTTGAAAGGGGTTAATTTGGTGAACTCCCAACTGAACCAACTGAACTTCTTAGAATCTTTTTTATTTTTTCTCATTTTTCATTAAATAAAAAATGTTAAATGGGTTGATTCACTCTAATGAAATGTGGCCATTATTGACTGCAATATTAACACTAACAAAGTCTGAGTTGCAAACAGGGGTACTGTTCTTCAATTCAATTCATCAAATAGTTGTTAAAAACCCACAATGCAGCCCTGACCGGTTTGGCTCAGTAGACAGAGCGTTGGCCTGTGGACCTAAGGGTCCCAGGTTCGATTCCGGTCAAGGGCATGTACCTTGGTTGCGGGCACTTCCCCAGTTGGGGGTGTGCAGAAGGCGGCTGATCGATGTTTCTCTCTCATCGATCTTTCTAACTCTCTATCCCTCTCCCTTCCTCTCTGTAAAAAATCAATAAAATATTAAAAAAAAAAACACCCACAATGCATGTCATTATTAACAGAGGTGGGGAGTAAAAATATAAATGTTCTGTGTGACAATCAGCCTCCTGGTATTTGTACCATTGTGTTGAACTTAGTTATATGCTTCTAACAAACGGATTATAGCAAAAGTGACCGGATGTCATTTCCAAGGTTAAGCTATAAAAGACTGACTTCCCTTTCTGTCTCTCTCTCCTTCTCTTTCCCCTTTCTTCTCTCTTTCCCTCTTTTTTGCTCAATCTGCAAAAGCAAGCTGTCATGTTGTAAACTATCTTAGACAGAAGCCCATATGGCAAGAAACTGAGGGCAATCTTGGCCAATAGCAAGTGAGAAATCAAGGCCCTTAGTCCAACAACCTGGGAGAAACCAAATCCCGAAACTACTGAGCAAGCTCAGAAGCGGACCAGCTGCCCACTGAACCTTGAGATGACTGTAGCCCCAGCTGACACCTTAATTGCAGCCTTGTGAGAGACCCTGAGCTGGGAGATACCTGACCTAATAATACTGAGAAACAAAAAAATGTGCGCTAATGGAAGCTGCTGCGGGGGGCGGCGGGGGAGGGGGGGGGCGTGTTACACAGCAATACGTAGTTGAATACACTTTGACTTCTCAAAATGTATAATTTATTAAAAGAACAAATTTAAATATGAGGTAAGAGATGATGCCTCCAGAATTCTTATCAAAAGCATTATGGTGGCACTAAGAATGATGATTTCTGACAAGGAGTATTTATTAGGAAGGAGATGTAAAAAAAAAAAAAAAAAGGAAGAGGAAAAAAAGTGCACATATTTTTTAGAAAGAATATGCAGTTTTTCAGTTTTTCCATTAAATGGAAATACAGTAAAAAGTTTTTGAACATAGAAATTATGTGACCAAACCCATATATTTGGAATAAAATTTGTACTATTATTATTCTGGTACACTGGATTAGAAATGAAAGAGGAAATAAATAGTTTATTTAAAAGGCAATTGCGAAAGTCCAGATGAGAAGGAATGGGAGTCTGAGCCACATAAAAGTGGCAGTATTCAAAAGAGGAACTGGAAACCCGGCCAGCATGGCTCAGTGGTTGAGCATCGACCTATGAACTAAGAGGTCACAGTTTCATTCCAGGTCAGGGCAGATGCCCAGGTTGCGGGCTCAACCCCCAATGGGGGCATGCAGGAGGCAGTTGATCAATGATTCTCTCTCATCATTGATGTTTCTATCTCTCCCTCTCCCTTCTTCTTTGAAATCAATAAAAAAATATATTTTAAAAAGTTTTTTACAAAAGAGAAATGGGGAAATAGGTGGGGGTACTTAAGAGAAAAATTGGTAGGACTGGTAAACAAAGGACTATGGGGAAACTGAAATTGAAGACGGCACGAAGATGTTCAGCCTGGTTGACTTGAATAAATAGCAACATGAAACAAGAAAAGGGGCACACACGAAGGAACAATATAAAGGGACAAAGTCAGCTCTTTTGAACTAGATTGTCTGAGTAACTGCAGGATAATAAGTCAGCAATTTCAAAAACAATTATGACATTTTGGAACAAAGTCAGAACTGAGGGTAAAGATTTGGGAATAACTAACTTAAAAATACATTTAAAGCCATGAAAAGAATATTTCACTTAGTGTTTAAAAACCTCTTGTTACTCACCACTATCCACAGGATAAATTATAAAATGATTAGCTACCCATTTATCCAGCTTAAGCTGCTGCACAGTCCAATATGCTCTCTATATTCCAAGCACATGAAATGACTAAGGAGTCTCCCAAGACACCATGCATTTTCACAACCTCGCCTGAACACTTGCTTTTCCCATTCTTGAAATGTCCCCTTCCCCAATACTCAGTTAGACTTTCGTTATGAAACATCGAAAGTCACCTCTTTTTGTGTTTCCAGAATACAGCCTTTATCACATTATATTATTAATTTTCTTACCTTTCTGTTCTAGCACACTAACACTAGGGCACAGATTAAGACTTTTAATTCTTTATACCCAGTGGTGTCCTGAATTACATAATATAAACTCAATGTTTAAAGTGATTATTAGGAACAAAAAGAAGGAAAGGAAGGAAATGGAGAGACTAAGAAAAAAAAAAGTGGGAATGATCCATCTTTAAGAGACAGAACAAAGAAGACATGAAATAAACCAATGAAACAAGATGATTATTTGTATTTTAAAAGGGTGATGTCTCCTAATATTGAGTTTAGAGTTGTCGTCAGTCATCACATTCATGTTGGTTAAACATGTCTCAAGTTTTATTTTTTAATATAATAAAATTGATCTTTTGTGACATCTGAAAAAAATTTTTTACATAAAAATCAGAGAACTTTAGCAAATCTACTAGAAATTGGTACCATCCCTTAAAACATTCTGCTCACCTATGAAGTAGGAGGTCACAGTCTGATTCCAGGTCAGGACATATGCCTGGGTTGCAGGCTTGATCCCCAGTAGGGGGCGTGCAGGAGGCAGTCAATCGATGATTTTCTCTTATCATTGATGTTTCTATCTCTCCTTCTCCTTTCCTCTCTGAAATCAATAAAAATATGTTTACACACACACACACACACACACACACACACACTGCTCTACTTGACTGAGCTAATGACTAATAATTTCACTCCATTCTTTCTTTCATGCTCCCCATACTAAAGAGCCAGCCATGACCATTATCTCACATAACTCTTCAAGACTCCTTAATTTGTCTCAGTTTATTCCTTAGTACACACATAACTAGATTTTTATGCCAATCTAAAATTGTCCTCAAATATTATCAACATGTCTTTAGTTAAAAATTATTCTTCTAACTTCAACCTTCATTGTATCAAAAACTATTCCCTAAGTTCAACTGCTTTTGCTCTCTAGTAGTTTCATAAAACTGGACAGCTGAAATATTATCTTGCACACAGAACACTGCCTTTACCATAGCCATTACTTGCCATAATTTGAAATAGTATATGAAATAGGGCCACACTGTATACTTCAGCCAACACAAGTCCGATTTTTCTTGCTTGTATTGATTTGCTAGTTTTCAATATTTTATCTTTAAAGAAATATATAATAACTTGGCTGTTATTCTAAACTCTTTCTTTCCTAAGGTCCCTAAGTGCCAAAAAAGATTTGAACTCACATTGTTTGTGCAGTTTGGGTACCACAGTAGACTTTTGTTTATTCCTCCTTACTTAGAAAAATTTAATGTAACTTTTTTTAAAATAGAAGACTCTCTACTCTTCTTCATAAGATCAATTAAAAATAAAAAATAGATCATGCCATTTACCAAGAAATGTATCCCCAAGAAAAACTTACCCTAAATTCTTGACACAAAAAAAAGTGGTTGACAACACAAGGTTATTCTTATTTTATCAAATAGATTTTCCTTAAAATAAGTTGCAACATAATACTGTAATTCTAAACAGTATTTGTTGAGCAATTTAGTAAGTGTCAGGCAAAGAAATTACTGAGGTTCAGAGGTGTTGAGTGACATTCCCAAAGCTGTATATTAGTAAAAGACAGAAACAATACTTACACCCAGGATCTAACCTCAAAGATCAGGATCTTAACTACTGCTTTATACTCTAATCTAATAAAAGAGTAATATGCAAATTGACTTTCTCTCTGTTACACCTAAGCCATGCCCACCAGTCAATCCATGCCCACCAGCCAATCAGAGTGGCTGTATGAAAATTAACCCAGACAAGATGGTGGCTGGTAGCCACAGAGCTAGAGCAAACAGGAGGCTTCAGTTCCACCAGTGATGGAGGAAACTGCCTGCCTAGGCCAGCTATGGCCTCCACTCAGGGCAACAATGTTTCAATTATAAAAGATAAATAACCCCAGAAATCTGATTCCAGCCAGCCTCACTGGGACATTGGGTCAATGGGAGCTGTGGACAGCCTGAAAACAGCTCTCAGCCCCTCACCCAGGCTGGCCAAGCAAGCCAGCAGGTGGGCATCCCCTGAGGGGTTCCAGACTGTGAGAGGGCACAGGCTGGGTTGAGGGACACCCTGAGTGCACAAATTTTTGTGCACTGGGCCCCTAATAAAAGAGAAAGATGCAAATTGACCATACCTCCATGATGCCCACCAGCCAATCAGGAGTGCATATGAAATTAGTGGGACAAAGATGGCAGTGGCCACAGAGACAGCCAGAGTGAGTGGGAGGCTTGGGTCACTCCTGGCAAAAGAGAAAGCCAAGCTTTCCACCCACCCAGGCCAGCCACCAAAGGAGGGGCCTCTGAGTGGAGAACACAGAGCCGGCCCAGGCATGCAGGAGGCTTGCGTCACTGTTGGCCAGGCTGGCCACCAAGGGAGGGGTCTGCAAATGGCCCTCAACCCCTTATCCAGGCTGGCCACATCCTCATGCGGTGAGGGTCCCTGCTGGAGGGTGTGGCCATCCTGAAGACAGCACTCAACCCCTCACCCAGGCTGGCCACGACCCACCAGCAGGGATCCTCACCCCATAGGAGTGTGGTGGGCCTGCAAACTGCCCCAGCCCCTCTCCCAGGCCAGCACCACCCCCCAGTGGGGACCCCCATCCCAAGGGGATGTGACTGGCCTGAAAACCACCCCAGGCCCCTTGCCCAGGCCACCCCATCCCCCAAGGGAACCCCCACCCTGATCCGGGACACCATTCAGGGCAAACCAGCCAGGCCCTCACCCATGCACCAGGCCTCTATGTATACTAATAAAAGAGTAATATGCTAATTAGATTGGGAGACCTTCTAGCAGATCTTCCAGACTTTCTTCTGGACAAAGCCATGGTGGCGGGGCTGAGGTAGAGATGGTTAGGGGCCAAGAGGGGAGAGAAGTTGAGGGTGATCAGGCCAGGATAGGATGGCAGTTGTGGGTGGTCAGGCTGGTGGGGGGAAGGAAGTTGGGGGTGAGCAGGCCAGCATGCAGAGTGGTTAAAGGCAATCAGGTAGGCAGGCAGGTGAGAAGTTAGGAGCCAGCAGTCCCAGATTGTGAGAGGGGTCCCAGATTGCTGAGGGTGCAGGTCAGGCTGAAGAACCAGCCCCCACCCACCCCATGCACAAATTTCATGCACCAGGCCACTAGTATATAATAATTGAACTTATATATTACCTTACAATTTACAATAAAATTTTAGCATACTATCCTCAAAACACCACCAATACCAGAGGAATATGAGGGCAGACATTACAAATTCATTTGTAATTAAGTCAGATTTGCTGATTTTAAGTACCATTTTTATGAATTGCCTCCATGAACTCCATAAATTTCATAAACATGTTTTGAAAGAGACTATCATGGAAATTTAAAAAAAAAAATCAGAATTAAAATATAGTTCTTTAAAGATCCAAGATGGCAGCAGCATTAGTGAAGAGTACACACATCTCTTCCCAGAAACAAAGTGGAATTACAACCAAAATACAAAACAATCAAACTGAATAACCAACTGAAGACTAGCTGAATAGAATTCTTGTAACCAAGGGTTTACAAAAGAAGCCACATCGGGACTGGTAGAAAAGATGGAGATGTGAAAAGGGCTGGCTCTGCTCCCAGAGGCTGTGGCTGAGATCCTGGAAGGATTTCTCAGCTGCAAAGGTTCTTCCTGAGGAGCACGGGGTCTCAACCCCACCCCAGAGCACCATAGCTGGGAAGATGTGGCCATGTAGCATCTGGCTGTGAAATCAGCAGGGATTCTGTCCCCCAGGGAGAGTTGAAGGTTGAAGTCTGCTACTAACACTGGCACTTTCCTCTCTGAAATACACACACACACACACACACACACACACACATACTAGGGGCCCTCAGCCCGGCCTGTGCCTTCTCGCAGTCTGGGACTCCTCGGGGGATGTCCTCCTGCTGGCATGCCTGGTCAGCCTGGGTGAGGGGCTGATGGCTGTTTGCAGGCTGGCCAAGCTCCCCAGTGGGGTTTCCCACCCCATTGGGGTGTGGCCAGCCTGGGTGCGGGCCTAAGGGCTGTTTTCAGGCTTTCAGGCTGCGCACAGCTCCCACTGACTCAATATCCCAGCAAGGCTGACTGGAAGCAAGTTTCTGGGGTTTATTTATCTTCTATAATTGATACTGTTCCTTTAAGCTGAGGCCTAGGCAGGTAACGAAGCCTCCTGTCTGCTTCAGCTCTGAGGCATCTATAATTGAAAGAATGTTGCTTTAGTAGTTGCACCCAGGCCTGCTGTTTGCTTCAGCTCTGTGGCTTCTATAATTGCAACAATGTTGCAAGTATATTGCCTGGAGCACAGAGAGGCCCAGTCAGCCAGCAGACAACTTACTCCTGCTGCAACGGAAGCTGCCTGTTTACTCTAGCTCTGTTTCTGCCGGCTTCCATCTTGGCTGGGTTAATTTGCATACAGTCACTCTGATTGGCTGGTGGGCGTGGCTTAGGCATCCCATAGAAATGGTCAATTTTAATGTTACTCTTTTATTAGATTAGATTTTAAATGGAAAAGGATATATTATGGAAATGGAAATGAAAATGAAGCTGGAGTAGCAGTACTAATAATAGACAAAATACAATTTAAAACAAAAGCTATAGTAAGAGATAAAGAAGGATATTATATAATGATAAATGATATTATATAATGATCCATCCAACAAGAGGATATAGTCCTTGTAAACATTTATGCACCCAACACAGGAGCACCTAAGTATACAAAGCAAACCTTGATGGACATAAATGGAGAAATTGACAGAAATGCAGTCAGTAGTAGACAATTTCAACACCCCATTACATCAGTGAGTAGATCTTTTAGACAGAAAATAAAAAAGGAAATAGTGGCCTTAAGTTAAATACCAGACCACCTGGATTTAATTAGTATCTTCAGAGCATTTCACCCCAAAGTAGCAGACTATACATTCTTTTCAAGTACACATGAACATTTTCTAGGAGAAACCACATGGTAAGACACAGAAGAAGTCTCAATAACTTTAAGATGATTGGAAACCTATCAAGCATCTTTTCTAACCATAATGGTATGAAACTAGAAATCAAGCACAAGAAAAAAACTAAAGCTCTTCTCAGGTGACTCAGTTGGCTGGAGCATTGTTGGTACACCAAAAAGGTTATGAGTTTGACTCCTAGTAAGGGCACATACTTAAGTTGCAGGTTTGATAACCAGTCAGGGTGACTACAGTAAGCACCAGATCAACATCCCTCTCCCCCCCCCCTCTCTCTCTCTCTGAGACATGGACACTAAATAATATGTTCCTATGTTACTGAACAGTGAATTGGTTAACAATGAGATCAAGGATGAAATCAAAAGATACTTTGAAACATGAAAATGAGAAGAAACAACCCAAAGTCAATGGGAAACAGTCTTAAGAAGAAATCTTATAGCATTACAAGCCTATCTCAAGAAAAAGGAAAAATCTCAAACAATCTAACTTTACACTTAAAGGTTCTAAAAACAAAACAACAAAAAAGCCCAAAGTGAGTAGGAGAAATAAAATAATAAATATCAGAGCGGAAATAAATGAAATAGAGCTTAAAAGACAAAACAGAAAATCAATGAAACCAAGAGCTTGTTCTTTGGAACAATAAACAAACCTTTATCCAGACTCATAAAAAAGGAGAATTCCCCAAATAAAAAAAGTAAAGAATGAAAGAGGAAAAGTAACAACTGACATCAAAGAAATACTAAGGATTGTAAGAAAATATTCTGAAATTTTCCAACAAATTGGTCAATCTGGACAAAATCTTAGAAACATAAAGTCTTCCAAAATTTAATCAAGGAGAATCATAAAATCTGAGTAGATTTATTATAACTAAAGAATTTTAAGCAGTAATAAAAAAGTACTGCCAACAAACAAAACTCCTGGAAAGGATGGCTTCACAGGTGAATTTTACCAAGTAACCAAAGAATAACTAATACCTATTTTTCTCAAACTATTCAAAAAAATTCAGAGGAGGGAAAACTTCCAATGTCTTTATACAAGGCCAACATTAACCTAATTTCAAAACTAAATAAAAACATGACAAAGAAAGAAAATTTAAGCTGAAATTCCCAAGGAACATAGATGGTAGAATCCTCAATAAAATATTAGCAAACCAGGTTCAGCAATATATTAAAAAGCTCATACACCATGATCAGGTGGGTTTTATTCTGAGGATATAAGGTTGTTACAATATCCACAAATCAATAAACATAATACATAACATTAGAAAATGATAAAAACCATATGATATCAATAGATATAGAAAAAGCATTTGATAAAACCCAGCACTCATTTATGATTAAAATTCTCTGCAAAGTGAGAATAAAAGGAACATACCTTAATGTAATAAAAGCCATATATGACAAACCCACTGATAATATCATAACGAAGAAAAGCTAAAAGAATTTTCCTTAAAATTAGGAAAAGACAAGAATGTTCACTTTTGCCACTCTTATTTAACACTAGGGGCCCGGTGCACAAAAATTTGTGCACTCGGGAGGTCCATCAGCCCGACCTGTGCCCTCTCACAGTCTGGGACCCCTCTGGGGATGTCCACCTGCTGGTGTGCCTGGTCAGCCTGGGTGAGGGGCTGATGGCTGTTTGCAGGCTGGCCAAGACCCCCAGTGTAGATCCTCACCCCATTGTGGTGTGGCCAGCATGGGTGATGGGCTGATGGATGTTTGCAGGCTGGCCAAGTCCCCCAGTGGCATCCCTCACCCCATTGGGGTGTGGCCAGCATGGGTGAGGGGCTGATGGCTGTTTGCAGGCTGACCAAGACCTCCAGTGGCATCCCTCACCCCATTGGGGTGTGGCCAGCATAGGTGAGGGGCTTATGGCTGTTTTCAGAATTTCAGTCTGCCCACAGCTCCCATTGATCCAATGTCCCAGTAAGGCTGGCTGGACGCAGGTTTCTGGGGTTTGTTAATTTTCTATAACTGATACACTGTTCCTTTAAGCCAGGGCCTAGTAACAAAACTTCCTCTCTGCTTCAGCTCTGGCTTCTATAATAAAACAATGTTTAATTAGAAGTCAGGCCCGGCCTGCTGTTTGCTTCAGCTCCTAGGATTGAAATATTTGTTGCAAATATGATGTTGACTGGAGTGGAGAGATGCCCAGAAATATGATGTTGACTGGAGTGGAGAAACGCCCAGGCAGCCCGTAAACAGTTTCACTCCTGCTGCAATGGATGCTGCCTGTTTACTCAGCTCCCTGAGTGCCAGCCTCCATGTTGGCTGGGTTAATTTGCATACAGTTGCTCTGATTGACTGGTGGGCATGGCTTAGGTGTCCCAAAGAAATGGTTAATTTTAATATTATGCTTTTATTAGTTAGGACTAGAGGCCCAGTGCATGAAAATTCATGCACTGGAGGAGGCTCCCTCAGCCCAGCCTACCCTCATTCACAGTCTGGGAGCCCTCAGGGGTGAAAGGCAGCCCAGTGATCAGGGGAAGTTGACACCCCATCATACCTCTGCTGCTGCCATTGCCAGCAGCACAAGCCTTGGCCAACCATGGTTACCTGAGCCTCAGGCGGCCCTGGGTGGCTAGGCAGCCACTATTCGAGGCTTGCCTGTGAATTGGGCTGGCCCTGGGTGCCTGGGGGGCTGAGGGAACTGGGGGACTTCGGAGGCAGGCATGCAGCCCTGGTGGGACTGAAGGGACTGGGCACCGCCATCTGGTGGCTGTGTACACTGTCATCTTTGAGGGTGGGGCAGTCAATTAGCATATTCCCTCTTTATTGGCTGTGGTTGCCACCAACTACAACAGCATGAGGGTCAATTAGCATATTCCTTCTTTATAAGATAGGATAGTACTGGAAATCCTATCCACAGCAATCACACAAGAAGAAGAAATAAAAGGCATCCAAATTGAAAAGGAAAAAGTAATACTGTCATTTTTTGTAGATGACATGATATTGTATATAGAGAACCCTAAAGATTCCACCAAAAAAACTACTAAAACTGATCACTTAATTCAGTAAAGTCGCAAGGTACAAAATAAATATCCAAAAATCAGTTGCATTTTTATACACTAATAATGAACTATTAGAAAGGGAACCAAAGAAAAACATCCTATATCACAATTACTTCAAAAAGAATAAAATACTTAAGAAAAAATTCAACCAAGAATGTAAAAGATCTGTCCTTGGAAACTTATAAGACACTGAAGATAAACTTCAGAAGATAAATATGAGTGAAAGCATATTCTGTGTTCATGGTTAGGGAAAATAAACATCATTAAAATGTCTATTAAAGCTACGTTTAGATTCAACACAGTTCCTATCAAGATACATATTTCACAGAAATACAATAAATATTTCAAAAATTTATATGGAACCACAAAATACCCCAAATAGTAACAGCAATCTTGAGAAAGGAAAACTAAGTTGGGGGAATCATATTACTTAATATGAAATTATACTACAAACTCATAGTAATCAAAACAGTATGGTACTGGAATAAAAATAGTCTTATATATCAACTAGGGGCCCAGTGCACGAAATTCGTGCACGGGTAAATTGGGGTGAGGGTTCAGGTGGGGGAGGAGGAGGGCAAGTGGGGAGGTCCCTCAGCCGGACCTGGACTTCATCCAATTCGGGAGCACTCAGGAGAAGTGCTACTGATGGCTTGGACCCACTGCACCTGGTTCTCTGCTCTCTGCCGGGCCTGTCTGCTCCACACTATGGAGATGGGCAAGCAGGTGCTGCTGGGCGATGCCTGCGGGGTCCTTGATGGCTCCAGCCCCCTCATCCCCTCCTT
>PVJC01017215.1:6303-32873 GCA_004026665.1 Murina feae
GGGGGGGTCTGGCCTGGGGCCTCCTCAGGGCGTCCAGGAGCAGTGATCCTGGGTCTGCTGCCTAGCTCTGCCCCCGGGAGCCTCCAAGGAGTATCCAGGAGCGCCTGTCCCGGGTCCACTGCCTGGCTCCACCCCCTGGGGGCCTCTGCGGGACATCCAGGAATGCCTGTCCTGGGTCCACTGCCTGGCTCTGCCCTGGGGGCCTCCGCAGGGTGTCCAGGAACACCCGTCCAGGGTCCGCTACCTTCATCTGCCCCCCAGGGGCCTCCACAGGGCGTGCGGGAGAGTCTGCTGCACAGTGCGGAGAAGCCGAAGCCAGTTCACTGCCCAGCTCCACCCCAGGTGTGTTTGCTCAGCAGCAGGGCCCCACTGAGGGATTCTGCACCAGTGTCCGCCCCTGACTTGCCACCCAACTCTGCACCAGGTGTGTCCCCTCAGCGGCGTGGGCCCACCAGGCGTGTGCGATCGTGGGCCCTCCGGTGGGAAATGTCCAGGCCTGCACTCACCAGCCTTCCCACCTCCCAGTGCATGAACCCTGAAGGGGCTGTGGGCAGCCTGAAAATGGCTCTCAGCCCCTCACCCAGGCTGGCCAGGCATGCCAGCAGGTGGACATCCCCTCCGAGGTGTCCCAGACTGCAAGAGGGCACAGGCTGGGCTGAGGGACCCCCACCCCCCGAGTGCACAAATTTTTGTGCACCGGGCCCCTAATATATATATATATATATATATATATATATATATATATATATATATATATTCGATTATCCCGGATTTCGTAACTTCTTTTGTTTTCCTACAGAAGTAGAGCCTTGAGAGTTCCCCAGTCTGCCAAGTTACACATTCGCTCTGACTTCCTGCTCAGCTCTCTTCCCTCCTCTCCTCCTTGGGGATCCTCCAGCCGGGAACACACCATACTCAGCCCAATTTACAGCTTTCTGCACTTGCCATTCTTCTCTCCCTGCCTGAAAGCTAGCCTCTCAGAGCTGTACAAGGAGAAATGCTTTTCTGCCTTTCCAGCCTCAGATCTGGTGTGCCACTTGTCACTGTGCCTGGCACCCTTGCTCCTTGTACTACATCCACGTTATGTGTTTACTTGTTTTTGACCTTCCTCTCCAGAAGGGCACCCTAAGCTCTGTGCGATACCCTATGATTTCATATTTACTGCTGGCCCCAGTGCCTAGGCAGTCTGGCACATAGTGGGCACTCAGCAAATATTTACTTGGTGAAAATTTTATTTCCATGTCCACATCACATTCGCCTGCATCTTTTTGCAGGTCTAGTCAAAGCTTAAGGGTTAGTCTCCTCCCCTTCTTCCTTTCTGTTATTTTTTTTTACCTCCTTTCCCTGCTCTTATCTTAATGAAAAGAGCAACTTGTACATATTTTTTCCCTTTCCTATTGGAGAAAAAAAATTTTTTAAGCTATTTCTTTATCATTGGCTACACCATTTTAATATACTAGTACATTCAGGTCCCATGGTATCTATGTATGTTGATTTTTAAGAATAATGGGGGTCTCAACACTAGGAAAGACTAAAATGTAAAATGGCAAAACATTTACATTTTGGTCAAGTTAAACTCACCCATGCTGTTAGTTTCATTGACATGAGAATTTTTCATCTTTAAAAATATTTTATTTAAAGTTATATAATTATATAAATGCCCAAAGCAAATTTTTAAATATTAGTGTAATCTCCCATGATAAGGAATAATAAATAATCCCTACTTCATAAACATTCAGTTTTTTCCTGAAATTTTTATTTTATTCAGTTTTATCACAAAACAGAGCTATAATAAAAATAGTTTATAAATTCTTTTATTATAAGTACAAGGGGTAAAAATATTTCTTAAGAATCGATAAAAGAAAATATCTAGATTTACTTATAACTGCAATGGGGATAGCCTCCTGTGTGAGCAAGTTATATTTTACGTGACGTGTTTGGTGTGAAAAGATATAAGTAGTGAGACTTTCTTTACAATACTTTGGTAATATGGCCAAAATGTGAAAAAATTTGTTAATCTCTTTTCCCAATATTTTTTCCATCAGCAATCAGTAATCATGAGTTTTGTTGGCATTATAATGAAGCTTTAGAACTAGAAAGAACATTAATTTTCTTCCTAAGTTTATAGATTACTAAACTAAAATGTACAAATATTAAATCATACAGCTTAGGGAGAGCCAAGATGAGGAGTCATTTTTTTTATTTTTTTTTGTCCTGCAATTTGATCTATTTTCTGCTTTAGACTACTGCCATAGTTCATAACTTTTAAAGAGGTTGTAAAGGAAGAAACACATGAAAATCATAGTTCTCATTTCCCTGAAAATTAAACCATATGGGTAGTTTAACTAGGTCCTCTGACCTTTCTCTAAAAATATGTTATTAAAATTGAAAGCACTTATCTACTATGCTCACATAATTGTAAAACCTATCCTCTAACCTTGGTTTTAGCACTCCATTGCACAGCATAATTGGATTATTTTCTATGCACATGAAAAACACATGAAAAACTTCAAAAATACAACCATTAAAACTTAGAGCATGTCCTCTTAAAATCACTATTTGGAAAGAGGAGCCAAAATACATTTATTAAATAGAGTATTTGTTATAACACTCACTTTCAAAGTTGGGTTTCTTCTTTGGTTGCTGGCTTTTAGACCTAGAGAGGAGTTTTCAAGTTGTTGACCAGATAAAGAATATACATATGTTCTAATGTATTCAGTGTGAACAGACTTTTAATTTAGCTTGTCAAGATATAGTACAATATAATTTTTATTTATTTTTTAAAAATATATTTTATTGATTTTTTACAGAGAGGAAGGGAGAGGGATAGAGAGGTAGAACCATTAATGAGAGAGAAACATTGGTCAGCTGCCTCCTGCACACTCCCTACTGGGGATGTGCCCGCAACCAACGTACATGCCCTTGGCCAGAATCGAACCTGGGACTCTTCAGTCCGCAGGCTGACGCTCTATCCACTGAGCCAAACCAGTTAGGGCAGCAATATAATTTTTAAAGGGTGGTTATTTTAGTAAAAATGGGTAATAAAGCCTAGGAAATAATCTTTTAGCTAACACTGTAGAAAACAGACTGTTGTTGATTTGCAGAATGTGGTGTTTATTTTAATTAGCTGGGAAGTGTTTGGTGGGAGAATTTTTAAAATCTGCTGCAATTGTAGCCTTGGGTATACTAGGCTTTGATGACTAAGAGCTTCACCTTACAACGATGTGATACACAAGCAAATGTTCTTTTAGGCATTATATTCGTACTAGAGGCCCGATGCACGAAATTTGTGCAAGGGTCTCAGCCCTCGCAGCCCTGACTTCGTCTGGAAGGTCATCTGGAAGGTCCTTTGGCTGTCTGGTCTATTTAGCATTTTATGCTTTTATTATTATAGATAGATTTATATGGACAATTCCAAATATCAGTTCTTAGATATTGCAGATTTTACATCAGACAGACAGAATGCCAGCGTTTCAGGTCAAGTAGACTCAAGCTCAGTTTGAATAAATTATAGTCAAATATTCCTTAGCGCGGTTTATCTAAATGTAAATAAAATACCAAGCAATTGGGGAAAATATCTTCCACATTTTTGGCCCATTTTCAATGAAAATAATTATAGATATATAATTATAGTTTTCATACGTTTTGACTATCTTAGTTGGAAAATTACTTATCATAGCGAGTTTTCATTGGCCATGTATAGAAGACATTTTTATATGCATAGAAAAGAAACCCAACTGTTAACAGTAAATATAAGAAGAAAAATGTTACCAGTAAAGGCTGACAGAGTGTGAATAAAGTAGCTGCAGAACAGACCATTTGATGCTACTAGGTTAGTGATAAATCTTATGATCACAAGTCAGGTTATAAGAGAATGGATATAAAAGTGCACTGAAATGGGAATGGAAAGGGACTTTGCTTGGGACAATGGGCCCATGATGCAGTATGAGATGATGTTTTATTGAGTAGGACACTTGCTTTGCCAAACAATGTCACTCCAATAAATTCAATAAAAAATAGTAATAATAAATAAAAAAGCACTATTTCCTATTAACATTTATAGTGGAGTAATCTAAGATGTCATAACAAATTCTTTTTTTCTTCCCTCACCCATGCCATCTAGTATATTATTGTTGCACACAAGACTAAAGTTTAACCCTAGGTTAAAGCATTCTTTCTTTTAGGAAGACTATTTTATTTTGATTATTTATTTATTTTTATTTTATTATTTTAGAAAGAGAGGACTAGAGAAAGATCAATTTTTTGTTTCACTTATTTATGCATTCCTTGGTTGACAGGAGATCAAACCTACAACCTTGGCATATTGAGATGAAATTCTAACCAAATGAGCTACCAGACCAGAGTAAGGCTGCTTTATTTTTTATTATGATTATTAAATTTTCATTTTATTTTTTTCATCACCGTTTAGCCCCTCTATGCCCTCTCCCACTCACCCCCACTCCTGCCACAATCCCCACACTATTTTCCGTATCCATAAGTTCCTCTCTTTGTTGCTCAGTCCCTCTACACATCTCCAATGCCACCTCCCCCACCACCAGCACTGCCTGCCTGCTCTCTATGAGTCTGTATCTATTTTGCTTGGTACTTCAGTCTGTTTTTTTTTTTTTTTTTAAATCTTTATTGTTGATATTATTACAGTTGTTCCTCCTTTTCCTCCCCATAGCTCCCCTCCTCCCAGTTCCCACCCCACCCTCTGCCCTTACCCTCCGCCCCCACTGTCCTCATCCATAGGTGTAAAATTTTTGTCTAGTCTCTTCCCGCACCCCCAACACCCCTTTCCCCCTGAAAATTGTCAGTCCACTCCCTTTCTATGCCCCTGATTCTATTCTATTCACCAGTTTATTCTGATCATCAGCTTTTTTTATTCACTTGATTTTTAGGTTCACTTGTTGATAGATATGTGTTGTTCATAATTTTTATCTTTACTTTTTCTTCTTCCTCTTCTCAAAGGATTTCAGCATTTCATATAATACTGGTTGGGTGGTGATGAACGCTTTTAGCTTTTTCTTGTCTGTGAAGCTCTTTATCTGACCTTCAGTTCTGAATGATAGCTTTGCTGGGTAAAGTAATCTTGGTTGTAGATTCTTGCTATTTATCACTTTGTTGTTATTTTTAATTTATCTTTATTGTCCAGATTATTACAGTTGTTCCTCTTTTTTTCCCACCATAGCTCCTCTCCTCCCAGTTCCCACCCCACCCTCTGTTCCCACCCCCTGCTGTCCTCATCCATAGGTGTACGATCATTGTCCATTCTCTTCCCGCACCCCCAATACCCTTTACCCCCGAAAATTGTCAGTCCACTCCCTTTCTATGCCTCTGATTCTATTCTATTCACCAGTTTATTCTGTTCATTGGATTTTTTATTCACTTGATTTTTAGACTCACTTATTGATAGATATGTATTTGTTGTTCATAATTTTTATCTTTATTTTTTCTTCATCCTCTTCTCAAAGGATACCTTTCAGCATTTCATATAATACTGGTTGGGTGGTGATGAATTCCTTTAGCTTTTTCTAGTCTGTGAAGCTCTTTATCTGACCTTCAATTCTGAATGACAGCTTTGCTGGGTAAAGTAATTTTGGCTGTAGGTTCTTGTTGTTCATCACTTTGAATATTTCTTGCCACTCCCTTCTGGCCTGCAAAGTTCCTGTTGAGAAATCAGCTGATAGTCGTATGGGTGCCCCCTTGTAGGTAACTAACTGCTTTTCTCTTGCTTCTTTTAAGATTCTCTCCTTGTCTTTTGCTCTTGGCATTTTGATTATGATGTGTCTTGGTGTGGTCCTTTTTAGGTTCCTTTTGTTTGGGGGTCTCTGCGCTTCCTGGACTTGGAAGTCTATTTCTTTCACCAGGTGGGGGAAGTTTTCTGTCATTATTTCTTCAAATAGGTTTTCAATATTTTGCTCTCTCTCTTCTGCTGGCACCCTTATAATTCTGCTGTTGGTATGTTTGAAGTTGTCACAGAGGCTCCTTACACTATTTTCATATTTTTGGATTCTTTTTTCTTTTTGCTTTTCCAATTGGGTGTTTTTTGCTTCTTTGTATTTCATATCTTTGACTTGATTCTTGTGATCCTCTATTCTGCTGTTGGGTATCTGTATATTATTCTTTATTTTAGTCAGTGGATACTTAATTTCTAGCTGGTCCTTTTCAAATTTATCAGTGGTCTCTAGAAAATTCTTGAAAAACCTTATAACCATGGTTTTGAACTCTATATCCAGTTGTTTGCTTTCCTCCATTTCTGTCATTTGTGATCTGTTTCTTTGTCTCTGCAGTTTGGCTGCTTCCCTGCATTGATAGAGTGGCTTTCTGTGCTAGGTGTCCTATAGGACCCAGTGACTCAACCTCCCCAATTACCTGAGGTGGACACTTTTGGTGCACCACTTTTTGGCTTTGTGTACAGTCTTGTTGTACCTAAGCCTTGATTGTTGTTGGTATCACTGAAAGGAATTGATCTCCAGGCCATTTGGCTGTGAGAATCAGCTGTGTCTATGGTGGGAGAACTTTGTGCTGGAGACACCCTTATAGGGCAAGACTTGCTTCAGTGGGGCTTTGGTGCCCACTGAGTCTGCCCCCTGAGTATGTCCCTTATAGATCTGAGGAGTTGTAGTCTGGGTGGTCCCACTCTGACCACTGGGTACACTGGCTCTTGGAACTCTAAGGAGATGTTATTTTAGCTTCTGCCTGAGGCTTCCCAGCCTTTTATATGCAAAAGCCTCTGCGCACAGCTTGGGTGGGGTGGGGTCTCGGGGAATCAACAGAGCGGAGCAAACAGCTATCCCTGATTCTCAGCCCTGCCCTAAGAGGCACTGGGTCTCACTGACCCTCGGCACTGCCAAGATAAAACCGCTCTGGAGATTCTCCTGGTGCCAGACACTGCCAGATGGTGCCAGACAGTCCATCTTTTCCCCGTATGAGTCTGGGTCCCCAGAAACTCTCCCAGAACTGGAGTTCGGAGCCATCGGGAACTTGTGCCTCCCTCTGATATGAAACCTCAGCTGCCAGCCCTTTCCACGAGCCCTTTTTGCGTGCGCCTCCATACCTCTGCACTTTACTTCTGCATCTCCTCTCAGTCTCAGTCTCTTTCTAGTTGTAGAATTGCCACTCAGCCAGCCTTCCTGTGGGTCTGGGTGGTGTCCCTTTTTTCTTTTTATTGTGGTTTTGAAATGGTTGTGTGAGGCAGCCTTTCCCGGTGTTTACCTATGCTGCCATCTTGGTTTCTTCCTCTAGTCTCTTCATTAAATTCCACATATGAGTGACAATATCCATGGCAGTGGAGTTAAGGGTTCTGTGTTTAAGTTTGAATCTCTAAACTATAAAGTTCAACAAAAACAAATGATATCACATAATATAACATATTTCCATGTTTCTTATCTTGTTATTTATGGCAGTGAGAGTTGTCATAAACAGCTGGTATCCTGGTATAATCTGACTAAGGTTTTTCATACATATTTTTTTAATACAATGCAGCTGCCAGATTAAATTCAGGAAATTGTATTATGGAACTTTTGGGTAAGGAAACTGAACTCAGATAATATAAGACTGAGAGAATTAAGAAGATGTTGACAATATGTGACAATGTGATGTTTATACTGGTTGCTTGTACTATAAGGCACAAAGGTCCTGAGACTGAGACAGGCTACTTTAGAAGCTCAACATCTGTTTTTTCTGTTTGTTGTAACCCTCCCACATTCTAGAGCAGTAGATCACTTGTAAAGTCACAAAGCTAATCCATTTGTTTAAAATTCTTTTCAAATTCTATTTCTTCTTCCCACTGCTATTAACAGTATATAGGTAAAGACAAAGTTAAGTGGCTTTGCAATAATATTGATAGATAGACTAGAGGCCCAGTGCATGAGATTATGCACTCAGGGGGCATCCCTCAGCCTGGTCTGTGCCCTCTCTCAGTCTAGGAGTCCTTGGGGGATGTCCGACTGATGGCTTAGGCCTGCTCCCTGCATCAGCTGGACATTCTTAGCACCTCTGCGGAGGCAGGAGAGGCTCCCACCACTGATGCTGCCTCATCAGCCATAAGCCATGAGTCTGTCTTCTGTCTGAGTAGTGCTTCCCCTGTGGGAGCACACTGACAACCAGGGTGCAGCTCCTGCATTGAGCATCTGCCTCCTGGTGGTCAGTGCATGTCATAGTGACTGGTCATTCTGCCATTCGATTGATTTGCATATTACTCTTTTATTATATAGAATGGGTGGATAGATAAATAGATAGATAGGTAGATAGATAGGTAGAATCAGCAATTCTGTCTCAGGCTAAGCACAGTAACAAGTTAGTAACTGATTTGAAATGGAATATTTTCATTTTCATAAGAAGCTATAGATTTGCTGTAAAACCCTTGAAATTGGCTCTATTTTTCTCACCCTTCGGTTGCCAGAATTTTCATTCATTACCAGTCTGTCACAGTCTTTTAAACACAATTGGATCCTATAATCTTAATGCAGAAGTGACAGCACAGTTCACACCATAGCCTGAATCTGTTGCAAAACCTTCTCTTGCTCTGTGGTTTACTACGATTTAGAAAGCATAGGGGTGATTTAGCAAATACATCAGTCATCCACTAGTAAGTATTGTTTATGGCAGCCAGAAGCCCATCAGGTGCTGTGCTTATTTGTTATAGAGAGGTACACGATGCAACTGCCTCTCCCAGGGGATAGCTACTCATGCCTTCCCCTGGAAACTTTATTAAGGTGGCAGATGCCTAAATTTTTATAGGGATTATCTTCTATCCTCTGGTATTCATATGTCTTATCAAGGTATCTACTGTGTTAACTATTTTCTGCTCCCTAAGTCTGATTAATACGATATCATTATTTTAGTACACCAGTAGCAGGAATGTGAGCAAGGTCCCCATAGGATAGCTCATGAAACCAAGCTGAAGAACTGACATAGTTTGACATAGCCCTTAGGTAAAGAAAGGAAGATATATTACAGTCTGCCAAGTAAAACAAACTAGTTCCTACAGTCTCTGACAGTTCACATGGGGAAAGATATTTTTCAGACAGAGCTGCATACCACGATGCAGGGCCTTTGCTGATTTCCTTTTGCAAAAGCAGCACTGCTAGCAGGGTGAGTAAATAGAATCAATACCTGATCTAACTTCACAACAGGACCTGTCATTCTCCACGGCCTTTGTTTTCTCCCACTTAAAAGGTGTTTTTATTTATTTATAGAAGCTTGATTGGTTTATGTATAATTGTTATATATAAATTAGAGGCCCAGTGCACAAATTTGGCTCTCCAACATCCCCCAAGGGGGTCCCAGATTGTGAGAGAGCCAGGCTGAGGGACCCCACCAGTGCATGATCAGGGAAGGACACAGTTGGCCAGCTGGGGAAGGACTACGAGAGGGCTCCAGGGCATGTCCAGTCCAAGCGGCTCAGTCCCAATGAGCCAAACCTCAGGAACAAGCTAACCTATTGGTTGGAGCATCTGCCCCCTGGTGGTCAGTGCATGTCATAGCAATTGGTCCGCCCCCTGGTGGTCAATGCACATCATAGCAAGCAGTTGAGCAGCCTTAGCATATCATTAGCATATTACACTTTGATTGGTTGAATGGACGACCAGACACTTAGCATATTAGGCTTTATTGTATAGGATAATTGCACATATTCAGTGTGTACAATCTGATAAGTTGGGACATATGATATCATCACCATACTCAAAGCAACAGACACATTCAATACCTCCTAAAGTTTCCACTGTGTCTTTTTGTTTTTGTTTGTGGTAAAAACATAAATATGCAATCCACTCTCTCAACAAATTTTAAAGTGCACAATGTTATAATATTGATTATAGACACTATGTTGTACAATCATGCACAGCATAATGATGTTTTGGTCATTGATGGACCACACATACAATGGTGGTCTCATAAAATCATAATGAAGCTGGAAAATGATGTCATATCCATCTTAACATCTTAGCTCAAGGCATTACTGTGTTTGTGCAAGGCTCATTCTAATGGGTAGACATAGCTGGGCAGATGAGCTTGCCACAGACATCTCTTCTTTCTAAGCCAATGTTACAACTGACCAGTGGTGGGTGGGAGATAACTGTCAGGGAAGCCAGCTCAGCAAGTGTGTTTATTAACATACCAACCCATGCTTTCAGAGTATGCCCATACTATAGAACAGTGGTTCCCAACCTTTTTTTGGCCCCACCTAAGCATCTCTAAAATCCTGATGCCCCTCACCTCCGTGACATATAATCCTTATTATTCAAAAAATGAACTCCTAGTCATGTGTAGGAAGCCTAAAAGGCCATTAACTTGATCTAAACAAGCTTCCAAAGAACATGGCATCCGTGAAAGAAAAAAATAAAAGAACAAAAGGGCCACTGAAGTACTGAAGAAGAAATCACTAAGAAATTGTTAAAATAATAAAATAATATAAAGTGATATGAAA
The DNA here is from genome assembly GCA_004026665.1 of Murina feae. NCBI lineage: Eukaryota > Metazoa > Chordata > Mammalia > Chiroptera > Vespertilionidae > Murina > Murina feae. The sequence continues at coordinate 16,739 of PVJC01017215.1, forward strand.
AATAGCAAATAAAGTTTCAAAACATATAGTAGAGAACTGAAGTGGACAAACATGTCACAATATATATTTATATAATATAAATCAGGCCCCTAGAACCAAAAGAAATGTAAAAAATTCACTGTTAATAACTCATTCTCAAATTGTCCCTCTTAAAAATCAAATTGTCCTCCAGTGGGACATGTGCCCCATGTTGAGAACCACTGCTATAGAACTTTACAAGAATGCTGGTACTTTCCTGACCAATGTATTTCTGAATTATTTGGTACAGGAAAAATACTCTGAGCCTTCCTCAGGTACACCAAATGGTGGATTCCTTCCTTAGTATTATAGTATTATAACAAAAGTATTAAAGAAGGTAACTTCGTATAATGTCAGCTGACAATGAGTTTATTATAACCGAGGAAACGGGTTTGTTTTAGCTGCTCAAACTAATATATTGAATTGAGAACTTGTGAAAAAATTGTGAAATAGCAGCTCTCCTTTTCTCTGTTGATATCTCGAGATGAAAGTTTAAAGCCCTGAGCTCATCATTATGTGTGGGGTGGGTTCTTTCCAATGAGTCCTTTTAATCATTGCTCCCACAATAAAGTCCTAACATAACAGTCACTTGGCCATTTCAAACCCTGAATGTTATTGCATTCAAACACCTGTGATAATTTAAGTAACTTTGTTGCCACTGCATGCGGTGGCTTACAAGTATTCCATTTTCCATTTGTGATGAGGTCGTTGGTACTTTTAATCAAACTACGTAAAATAGCCAATCCCTGCTTGCCATTTTGAGTTCTATTTCCTCTAACCATTTAGGTATACAACATAGTATAAATCAGAGTTCCGTTTTATATGAAAAGAGGCTTTCAATAGCAGAAAGGCATTTAATTCAGGGGATTATGCTCACAAAAGCACTGGATGTGCTGAAGGATCAATGATCAGGGAAAGATGCTGCTGTGTCTCACGTTCTTTATCAGGCTTTAGAAAATTGGGAACACGTGGAACCCAAGATCCTATGGGACAGCAGCACTGAAACCCATGATTTAGGCAGTACCTGGAGGGACTGAGTGAAAGATGTGCACCTGCTGAGGCCCACATAGCTGTCACTGTTGGAGGTGCAAAATATGGTTCTGCCTCTCCTCCACTTTCCAAATCCCACTCTCACTGCTGGTCTAAACTAGAGTTCAAGGCATTTCTTGTGATGCGGGGAAAGTATAGAAGAGGGAGAGACCGGTGCTAAACTGTGACCAGGCAAACTGACAGTGTTACGAGTAGGACCCAGACTACCTGGGTTGCGCCACCTGTTGCTTGTGTGACCTTGGACAAGCCACCTACCTTCTCTGTGCCAAGAAACTTTGAGAGTTAATGCTCATGGGCTATGTATGACAATAACAATGCATTACATATGGAAAGGATCAATGCAGTAAGGAATTATTATTAAAACTAAAGGCCCGGGGCACAAAATGTTTTTAAAGAAACTCCTGGTCATGTGTTAGTATAATTATTGAATTTGGAAGAAAAACTAATTTCTTATTTTATTATAATATAAATAACAAAAATTGATCCAGGATGATATACATTTTTCTTCTAATGCACTATATTCCAGTCAAAGTGGTCTATTTGCTGCTCACAGAACACATTGCACCGCCATTCACAGTCTCACTTCCTTCTGCTGGGAGTAGTCTTCTCCCAAAAATAGATGGACTAAACAGTTTGCATTGGAGGACAAAAGGGATACAATAATAATTACACCAAGGCAGCACCAGGATATTGGGGCCATCCCAGGCAAACCTGGTCTCATGGTCATCCTACCAGATCTCCAAAAGATTCGCCATTGTACGACCTTCAGGACTCTGCTCAAATGTCAATTACTAGCTTCCCTGATCACCCTACTAGTAACCTCTCCACCCCTGCAATTCCTGTTCCCCCCTTATCCTAACTTAACATTTCACCTTTCCTGTCACACATTTACTTGTTTATTATCTCTCCCCGCCTCTGAGAGCAGGGCCTCTTTTCTTTGGTTATTGCTATATCCCAGGAGCCTAGAACAGGCACATGGTAGGCATTCTCTTTCCAGGTGACTTTCCATGAGGGGAATACAAAACATATATGCCTTCCATGATTTTAGCTCTTGAATAGATGAAGTTCTTTTAAACAGAGTTAGGTTAATGATTAGCATCCCTGAAAGTCTATTCATTAGCCAGTCTTCAACACTGAAACTGGAAGTGCTACAGATATTGACAGACACCCACTTGAAACCTTCACTTGAAAGAGCTCTCTCCTCAATAAAAGCTTTAAGAGCAACCACCAAATCTCGTAGCACAGATGTGTCCTCATTTTTAAGAGACTTTCCACAGGGCTTTAATTTTCACTTGGTTCCACTTGCCTATTTTGCTATGGCAGTGCTTTCACACATCTTAGCTCTTAGGCAGTATTAACTGATGTTTTCTTACAAAAACTAGATTTGCCTCAGGAGATATTTTACTGAGATAAAGTGAGTGCAAATTGGCTTTGGTTTTCAGTCTCCACAGACATTTTAAAGGTCATTTATTTTGTGTATATATGTTGGGGTGGTATGGTGGTGACATTTCCTCTTTTCTTTGGTAGAACCATGCTTATATTAAAAAGTACATAAATAGTAGAAAAAGAATGGTATCCAATCTCTTATCATCTATAATTGATGTTATCCCTTAATGTTTGCTCTGTAAGAGATGCCATGGTTGTCAGGCACAAATTATGATGCTTTAGTTTTGAGGAATTCTTCAGAATTTGGCTGCCTTATCCATTATTAAATATACTTTGAAAAATCATCTTCTTATTTCTTAATTGCAGCAGCTGATTTGTAATAAAAGTTGACTATACTAACCAGCCACATTTTTATTTTAAAGTGGTGATCTACATACATAGTACTAGTAAAATTTTCAAAAGTCTTGAGGAGGAATCTGGTCTTGCAAGGCGTGTCAGGCCATAAAAACTGAGGAATGCACTGCTGTGTGTGTGTGTGGGGGGGGGGGGGGGGGAGTCATTATCACTGGCCCCAGGTCATATCATATATGACCTGGAAATCCCACCACCTGAGGGTCTTCCTATAAGACCACAAGGGGGCAGAACCATAGCTGCAAGACAGAGACCCCAGAAGATTATAAAAAGCAAAGCCTCTGTACTTGGAAATTATTCTCGGAGTCCACTAGTCACTAGTGTTAATAAGTGGGTTCCTCCTTTTCTCCAGGAAGCCTGCTTGGCATTTCTTTGCTCTTCTGTAATATATGGTTCCCTGAATTGGGACACTAACCACGTTTTGGCTTTGTTTAGCCTCCAGTGAGTGGACAGGGTTTGAGGCTCGGGGTGTAGGACAGGCCTCCAGAAGGCGCTCGCTGCTGATTTTAGCAGAATTGAACTTGGGGGAACTCCAGGCACTCCCGGACCTCAGCCCAGGATCCAGTTGGCATCTGGAGAAAGTGGATGGATACCTCTGAACCTGTCGACAGAATCTATAAGGTAGAGATCCCAGTCAGTCAGACCTACTCCAAGTAAGTAGAAAGGGGAGCTTGATCCCCTCCCCAGAAGTCATAGGACTTCATCCAGTAATCAGGAATCAGGACTCTGGAGGTGAGCGAATTCAGATTCTATTAAGGAATTATGGCTTCACTCTTCTGTTAGTTTGCTACTGAGAAGGGGCAGGGGCTGGATGCAGCCTTAACTCCTCTGGTAGGTTCTCACTGAGACGTCAGTTGAGAATTCTGGTGTGTGGTGTGGGTGCCATGCCCATGTGGGGAGTCAGGCATTATCTGCTCAGCTCCAGTTTGGGCTAGTTTAAGCCTACCAGACCTGAGGCCCGGAGCCTTGTTCCTTAAACCAGATAAAGTCAGTTCAAACACATGGGGGCAGACATTTGCAATGGCTAACCATGAGGTTTGACCACGAGTGGTTGGTTGGTTATTTTTAGTTTGTGACTCGTTTTTTTCATGTACTAGGCAAAGTACCGAAAATTAGGTACAGTGGTATAGCGGCAGATTTTGAAATTACCAAAAAATCGGTACAGGGTCTGGTAGGGTTAAGAGAGTGTGATTAACTGGTCTGTGTGAAAGTGAAAGCTACTTTGATTTTCTGTTCACTCATCTGGTTAAAATGTTTGATTTGCTGAAAGCTGAACCGGTGATGTTCTGCAGCGGTCTCAAGAAGCGCTGTTGAGTTATTTTTATCAGAGACGTTTGCTCTCTATCACAGGCAGCATCAGCTCACTTAGTAAAAATTTCTATGTTTGTGTACTAGGGACTTTGATTTGCTCTGTGATTTTGCTGTGTTAGGTTGAAATTTTGGAATTCTGGGATAGATTTTAGGTATTTGTGGTTTTTCTTGTCTGACAGGAACATTTAAGGGTGGGGCTCAGAGCTCTGCAGAGCGGAGAGATTTTACAGGCCCTGCCCCCTGCTTGTGCTGAATTAAGGATCTTTTATTTCAAGGGGACCCTCCAGGTTTTTAGTAAAATTTCCCTGCACCCTTGTCATTCTCTGCCTTCTTTTCCAGGCCGACTAAGAGTCATTTTCCTCCACAGGTCAGACCCCAGCCTCCAGGAGGGAGGGCTACTATAGTGATAGTCTGTAGTTTTCTCTCAAAGTCCTGCTGTCTATTCCTCCCCTCTGTAGGAATTGTCTTCCTCTAACTCACAATAGGGAATAATACAGGCGAGTGTCATTTGCCTTGCTGGTTAAAAGAAGACAATGGGCCCTGGAATCTGTAAAAGTGGCTGGAAGTGAAGCTGGTTAATTGTACTGAAAAGGTTCGGTACCTGCTGCTGCTAGAAGAGGAGGGGCTGATATCCCCTTCCAGTGCACTCTCTTGGGAGAGGCCTGATTGCTGCTCTGCCACAGGGGACGGGTATGAAGGCAGGGGCCTGGTACCCAACCCACTGCCACAGGAGTGCTTTGTAATATGCAGGGCCGTTTCTAACTGCAACTCTGGTTATTTTGGACTAGCAGCTTATGTCAGGACCCTGTAACTAGTAAACAGGGTTAACAAAAGGGCAAAGGAAAGGTGCTCTCCCTGGACCCCGAAGGGAGCCTTCAGGAGTTTGGAATTCTCCAAGAGAGAAGAAGTCTGACTGAGGGACTGGCCGAGACCCTGTTAGGTTGGGAGGACCAGAGGCTGCACATTGAACTTGTACACTGCAGTTTGCTAGGCAAAGGTCCAAGCCCAGTTGTGTAGGGGTTAAGCTACCTGTATATAGTGAAGCAACTTTCTCCCGTTCCAGAATACATTTTGGGGAATTGGACAGACTATGTTTGTGGCTGGAAAGAGGAACCAGCCGCTGCACACAGCCCTGACAGTGGCCTCCAGACAACTATATAATAGACATAGTTGATGCCTGCATCTTCATGGATATGGCTCCAGAGACAGAGACAAGGACAATTTTGCCTTGCGTAGGAAGGTCAAGAATATACTTTAGTCACCTCCCTAAGATGTTTGTATAGTCCTACCATGTGTCATGTTTAGTAGCAGAAGATTTAGCTGTCAGAAGCAGCCAAAGTACCAATGTTATACTTCATTATGTAAATATAGTAATCTTAATTCTCTTACAGATTTAAATGCAGTTGTCAAAAGGGCAGGTGCCCAACTGGGCAAAGAGGAATACCCATCATGTTTGGGTCTCTATTGAGAGACAGTTGGCAGCCTGCATACTGTCTTGCAGGCCTGTGTGACCATGCCCATATCAGGGGTGGCACAAACCTCAACTTTAGGAAAGTAGGAGAGGCATGTTTGGAACAGAGGGGAGTAGTGAAATGGTGAGAGTACTAGCCCTCTGTTACAGGAATTACAGACCCCGTGAGGTCCTATGACATGTGAGACCCTGTAAAGAAATAAAGCTCCCTTAGTCCATTCTGAGAGGAAAAGTCAAATAAGGGGAACCCTACTACAGGGACAACTGTGACTATCTATTTGAATATAGATACACTGTAAATTTCTTCTTACCATTTGAAGACAGTTATATCACTCTGAAGAGTCTATGAAAAGGACTGACAAGGAAAATCAGAAGATCTTAAAACAGGTCAGTATATTTTTCTCCTTATATAATTCCTCCAAAATTTGGCAATGCTTAATAAATCATGACAATACATTTCTTTGCATAAATTCAATAAGACTGGTTTCCAATGGTGGTTTTACTGACTGGAAACTTTGGAGTATCATGTTTTAAAGAGCTCTGTCTGAACTCTGAAGACTTGAAGCCAATAAGAGTGCCACAGAAAAAGCCTGATATCCTGCTTGGGAGCCCTGAAAATGGCTGGCGCTGGAGCATCAGCCCATGCCCTACCATCACTGGTGGTTGGTCAGAGTAGAAGGGGAGCAATAAGGGCACCTCTGCGTCGCTGCAGAACCCCTATGCACTCTGGGCCACAACAAGTAGGAGGGCTATTAAGATGGGCCTTGAAGCCTAAGGTGTAGGCCCAGGTAGAGTCACGCAGGTGATGGATTCACCTAACTCAGCAGATACTGCAGGCAGGCCTGATGGCAGCTGGATGGCTTGGCTTCCAGCCCTACAGGGCACACTAAGATTCAATCATGAAATTCTGGCAAAGGTAGTCAGTTACCATTCTTGTTGTGTTTATGCAAACAATCAGGCCGAATTGAATACAATAGAAAAATTGGTCTTAACTTGGCTCTTTTAATAAACATAGAGGTAATTTTGAGGAGAAAAATTATTTCAATAGAGCTTATTAAAACTGAAATATTTTCTTTCTCTTCCACCAGACCATTTGTTACAGTTTGTCTCTGCCAGGTCACAAACCCACCTCCTTCTGTGCCCAGGCCTCAAGGATATTTTGGCTCTGAGAAAAAAGTTTCGTCCCTCCTCAGCACGAAGCAGCTACAGAAAAAATTCAATGTCCATTTTCCCTAAAAGAATTCAGAGCCAGGATCCTTGAGGTAATATATTAGGTAGTTAAACAGACATGAGCAGAGCAAGGACGATGGGCCAACTAGTGCTACCAGATATAAATGAGTCTTTCCACCTCTACATATGTGAGACAAGGGGCATAGCCAAAGGGGTCCTCACCCAAAGTCTTGGGCCTTGGAAAAGACCAATAACTTATTTGTTCAAAAGACTCAACCCTGTTGCATCCAGTTAGCCTGCTTGCCTCTAGGTGGTAGCAGCCACAGCTATGCAGTGGGGAGCACACTGGAGTGCTGGATGTCAAATGCTCGAGTCATCCAATTTCAGGCTCTTCTGTTACCAGCCTCCTTCCTGATGATGACCCTGAAGAACCTCTACATAACTGTTTAGAGGTCGATGACTTTGTAAAGACAGCCCACCTGGGCCTCACTGACACCACACTGGCATCACCAGATGAGGTACTATTCATGGACAAGAGCAGTTATGTCCAGGGAAGAATCAAGTATGCGGAGGCAGTGATGGTTGCTTTGGACCGAACCATCTGATGCCAGGCACTCGCCCACAGGACTTTGGCACAGAGGGCTGAGTTGATTGCCCTGATTCAGGCTCTCTGATGAGCAAGAGAAGAATCAATGACAATTTGTGCTGATGGTGGGTATGCTATTGCAACAGCTCATGTGCAGAGTGTTGTTGCAGGATATGGGGACTCCACAGAGACAAGAGGGAACCGAAGTGGCTCGGAAGCCTGCCCTGGAAACCAGGGGGGGCCTCTACAGATCCTGGTGGGTAAAGACTGAAATCCATAACTAATTATTATTCAAGTTCTTGCAGGCTTTGCAGTCTACCTGGAGGGCAGTCCAGGAGCACGTCCAAAACATTCTGCCTTCCAACCTGATGACTCTGTTTGGGTAAAGACCACCCAAGGACTGACTCCTACCTGGAGGGGCCCACATACTGTCATCCTGACCACCCCCACCGCTCTCAAGGTTGTAGGACTGAATACTCAGATACCAGAAACACCCCAAGGCTAAAGGAAGCTTGTGGACAAGGTGGGGCGGGGAGGGAATGAGGAGGAAACTGGTCTTGCGAGGCGTGTCAGGCCATAAAAACTGAACAATGCACTGCCCTAATAGGATTGAGGGGGTGGGGGGGGGGAGGTCATTATCACTGGCCCCAGGACAGATCATCTGATATGACCTGGGAACCCCAACACCTGGGGGTCTTCCTGTAAGACCACAAGGGGGCGGAACCATATCTGCAAGACAAAGACCCTAGAAGATTATGAAAAGCGAAGCCTCTGTATGTTACTTCACTCTGATTTGGAAACTACTCCTGGAGTCCAATAGTCACTACTGTTAATAAATGGGTTCCTCCCTTTCTCTAGGAAGCATACTTGGCATTTCTTTGCCCTTTGTAACAGTCTAACATCTAAATAGTAGTATTTGAAAGCTTACATTTTTTTTTTTTTTTTTTTTTTTACTAAGAACTAAAGAAACAAAGTTGGCTCAGGCCAAATCCTTTTACTTTCATCCTCTTTAAAAAAACACACACACATTTATTTTGAGATAACTATATTCACATGCAATTGTAAGAAATAATACAGAGAGATCCTATATGCCTTTCACTCAGTTTCCCTCTACCCGTGGTTCTTGATCCGGCATCTAGAAGGGTTCAGAAATCTGGAGAAGGGCTGTGCATAAATTAAGTAAGAGTCCAGAGGTGAAACATAATTTTGAAAGGCATTTGGAAAGTCAGAGAAGACTTAGCTAAAGGAACTAAGTTCTCCTCGTCTCAGGACCCATTGGTTTTTATTAACACAATTTGTCCTAAGGCAAGGTGGAGGTGTACACATCAAAGGGTAGGGTTAGGTACAGAATCCACTGTCAGATTGGGGAATTGTCTTTGGCTATTCAGGTATTTGGCCAGGAGGAGGCAATAACATGTAGATTAAGATGCCCTCAGCTGTCTGGCAGCAAGCAATAAATTTATGTATCCTTTTCTGGTTTGGGAAAATACCCTTTAGCCATTCCCAGATGATTCAGCCCTGCTGACATGCTGGAATTGGCTTCTGGCACCCTCAATAATAACATTTTGTATAACTTTGGTACAATAACACTACCAGGAACTTGACATTGGTACAGTCCACCGACCTTATTCAGATTCACCAGTTGTAAGTACGATGTGTTAGTTCTATGCAATTTGATAGCCTGGGTTGATCTATTTGACCACTCTCATAGTCCAACTACAGAAATATTCCAGCATAAGCATTCCTGGTGCTACACTTCTATAGCAGCACCACTTCCCACCTCCCAACCTGCCTAAACCCTGGCAACCACTGACCTGTTCTCCATTTCTACAATTTATCTCTTCAAGAATGTTATATAAATTGAAATATCGAGTATAGAAAATTGAGATTGATCTTTTTCAACTCAGTATGATTCCATTTAATTGCTTTTGCACCTTTTGTCAAAATCAGTTTGGATGTGTCTATTTCAGAATTCTCTATTCTGTTCCATTGATCTATGTGTCTATCCCTTCACCAGTCCCACATTGACTTTTGAATATAGCTATTTAGAAAGACTTAGTATCAGATAAAGGGATTTTTTCCACTTTATTTTTCTTTTTCAAAATTGTTTTAGCTATTCTAGGTCCTATGCTTTTCATATAAAGTATAGAATAAACTTCTCTATGTCAAAAAACAAACACATGCTTCTGTAGATTTTGATATAAGTAATACCTTGTAATAAATTTAAAGATCAACTTGGGGTATTTTCCATCCTCTTTTAAAAATCCCTAGCAAACAAAACAAAAACCCTCAGACACACAACAACAAATGGTGATTATCAAAGGGAAATGGGGGGTAGGGGAAGTAGGAGAGGGTAAAGAGAGATAAATGGAAATGAAAGGAGACTTGACTTGAGATGGTGAACACACAATACAATATACAGATGATCTATTATAGAATTGTATGCCTGAAATCTATGTAATTTTATTAACCATGTCACCCCAATAAATTCAATAAAAAATTTAAAACTGTAGATTTTTCAAAGCTCAGGTCATAAAACAATCATGCATTATCTCTGACTTTTTCAATGATATTTTTAGCACCTGGTTCACTCTCTCACATTTTTTTTCTTGGTGCCATCAATATAATGCAAAGGATTTATTGTGGCTTCTCAGTTTATTGACCTATTTTTCTGAAATTATATTTTCCTACATGTACCATATCATTTTTATGTTTTACTTTTACACTACCATCTGAAAGCTTTATTTCAGGAAACACTCTTTTCCATCCAGTTGATTTACTTTAGCATATCACTCCAACAATACTTCAACTGTAAAACTTCTAATTTAATCTTTTCAACAAATAGTGAAGGAAGAATAGGATATCCATCTGTGCCCCTCCACACCCAAAAAAGAAAAGAATCTAAATCCATACCTCATACCTCATACCTGATACAAAAATTAACTCAAAATGGCTTTAAGACCTAAATGTAAAACTTCAAATAGTAAACCACCGAGAAGAAATTAGGAGGAAATATTTGTAATCCTGGTTAAGAAAACATTAAAAAAAAAAAAAAAAACTTCCTTAAAAAGCAAGTTCTATCTACACATTTAAATAATAAAAATTAAAATTCCATTTCTAATTCAAGAACCTAACCACTTTTTTCATTATTCATATACCCAACAGATTCTATCTCCTGACTTGATTTCATGTTATTCAGTATCATGTAAATGCTCCTTGTAAATGCTCTTAATTAATTTACTATCTCTCCTATTTTTTAAAATTTTTATATAATTTAAAATTCACATGCAGTTTTGAGAACTCTCCACAAAGAGATCCTTTATACTCTTCACACAACTTCACTTGAAACATCCTACAAGATTATGCAGTACAATAGTATGACCAGGATATTGACATTGATTGAGTCAAGATACAGAACACTCATCCAAAGAATCCTTCATGTTGCACTTTTATAACCATATCTACTTCCCTCTCAATTGGAACCCCCACCTCTGGAAACCACTAATCTGTTCTCCTATTTCATAATCATGTAATTTCAATAATGTTATAAAAATAGAAACATACAGTATATAGACTGTTGGGACTGGCTTTTTAAAGTTAGTGTAATACCCTAAAGATTTACCCATTTTTTGTATGTATCAATAATTCATTTCTGTTGCTGTTAAGTAGTATTCCTTGACATAGATGTGCCACACAGATGTAACCAATTCACCCTGTACTTCCAGGTAGACAAGAGTTCAGGTTTCTGTTTATATCCGGGGCTGAATGGGTGATGCTTATTTCTGCATAGGGGTGGGAGTTCTTGCCCCCAATACCTCCCTGACGGTGAGGCCTGGCTTTGCTTCAGTACTGTTTCTCAATGACCATCACTCCCACGGGAGGGGAGAGAGCTTGTTACTGCCTGGCAGTGGTGACAGTCCAAGCTCTACTTGCTTTTTTCTGATGCTACCGTGGTGAGGAGCCCTCAATACCTTGCTAGAGAATCATGAGAGTAGAAGTTTAGTCTACTCTCTTGGCCTTTGCTGGCATGGGTATAGATAGGCCAGATTTTGTAAGGTGTTTGTTTGGATTGGGTGGTTATTGTTTAAAAGTTTGCTGCTTTACTGTTCTTCCCCATTTCTGGTTCTTTAGCTAGAGAGAGCAGATTTGAATACCCCTTGAAGTTTCCAAGTTGCCTGTATCTTCAGCTTCTAGTCTGAAATACACGAAGCAAAAGGAAAACCAAGAGAACTCTGCTTTGTTGTTCCTTGAGTCCCCATATCCCTATCTGGTCTGCCTTCTGTGCACTATTCAGAATTTTCTTATATTTGTTTTACGTGATGTCCAGGGTTTTTGGTTGTACTTGGTGGGAATAATAGGAGGGAAATGTCTACACTGTCTTCCCAGAGGCAGAAGTTTTCTTCAAATTTATTATCTTAGGAAAAATTCTGAATAGAGTTAAAACCAAACATCTTTAGCCCAGCCAGTATGCTTCAGTGGTTGAGCATCGACCCATTCACCAAAAGGTTGCTGGTTTGATTCCCAGTCAGGGCACATGTTTGGATTGTGGGCTTGATCCCCAGTAGGGGCATGCATGAGGCAGTGATCAATATTTCTCTCTCACCAATATTTCTATTTATCCCTCTCCTTTTTGCAAAAACAAAATCTAAATGTCTTTATAATCTACTAGGAGCCCTGTGCACAAATATTTGTGCACTTGGGGTGTCCCTCAGCTCGGCCTGTGCCCTCTCAGTCTGGGACTCCTCGGGGGATGTCCACCTGCTGGTGTGCCTGGACAGCCTGGATGAGGGGCTGATGGCTTTTTGCAGGCTGGCCAAGCCCCGCAGTGGGAACCCTCACCCCATGGAGATGTGTCCAGCCTGGATGAGGGACTGAGGGCTGTTTTCAGTTGCCCACAGTCCCTTCAGGGTTCAGGTCCCTACTGGGGTGCCTAGCCAGCATGGGTGAGGGGCTGAGGGCTGTTTTCAGGGTGCCCACAGCTCCCATTGACTCAACGTCCCAGCGAGGCTGGCTGGAATCAGGTTTCTGGAGTTTATTTATCTTCTATAATTGAAACTCTGTTGCCTTGAGTGGAGGCCTAGGCAGGCAACGGAAGCCTCCTGTTTGCTTCAGCTTCGTGGCTTCTATAATTGAAACATTGTTGCCTTGAGCAGAGGCCCAGCCAGCAGTTTCAACTCCATCGCCGGTGCAACAGAAGCCTCCTGTTTGCTCTAGCTCCATGGCTGCTGGCTGCCATCTGCCATCTTGGCTGGGTTAATTTGCATACAGCTTCTCTGATTGGCTGGTGGGCATGGCTTGGATGGTGGGCGTGGCTTAGGTGTCTTGGAGTGATGGTTAATTTGCATATTATTCTTTTATTAGATTAGATGCCTATTTGGAATAGTCTGATTGTGCTGGTGAAAAATATCACACAATTATATAACTGAGTCCTCTTTCAGTTTCATTAACCTAGAATGCAGGGGTAGACTCAATCCTGGCCTTTCATTCTGCATATCTCTTATAAGCTCTATTTTTCTCTTTTGCATATAAAAATTGTATAACTTATTTTCTCTCTTTGGATTTCTAGTAAACTCTTCACCCCCTGCTTCACTATCAGCTGATGACTTTATTTTATCCATACTATAGTTTAACCATTCTAAGAATAACCATAAATTATTAGAATATCCATAAATGAGGACATGTCTTAGAATTAGTGGTGCCCAACAACACTGTCAGAAAAGTTATAGTCATGATATAGTTGTCATTGCTTACAGTGGATAAACAGCCTCAGCTATTCATTCTGTTGTAATTTCTCTGTTAAAATCTACAAGCACTGCCCTAACTGGTTTGGCTCAGTGGATAGAGTGTCGGCCTATGGACTGAAGGGTCCCAGGTTCCATTCCGGTCAAGGGCATGTACCTTGATTGTGGACACATCCCCAATAGGAGGTGTGCAGGAGACAGCTGATCGATATTTCTCTCTCCTTGATGTTTCTAGCTCTCTATCCCTCTCCCTTCCTCTCTGTAAGAAATCAATAAAATATATTTTTAAAAAATCAGGGGAAAAAGTATTGAGTGTTTAATTGTCACACTTTTTTGTTGGGAGCATATAAAATAAAGTTGCATCTTTATAATTTATGGTAGTTTATGTTTGATGAAACATAATGTATTACTGTGATATCAGAAAATGTAAATGATCTGAGATATTATCCCATTTGTGCAAATACATGTTTCTAGATAGAGAGGTGATAGATGATAGATAGATAGACAGATAGACAGATAGATAGATGATAGATAGATAGATAGATAGATAGATAGATAGATGATAGATAGATAAGATAGATGCTTCAAACACAGGAGGTGAGGTGGCCGGAATCAGGAAAAAGAGCTTTATTTATAATCACAGAAAGACGATAGCCAAATTAACATTGAAGCATAGGCCCTTATGCCTGGCAACGCTGCAGGTTGGCAGGATAAGAGCCACATGAAGAAATGCCCTTCACAATTGACATATAATTTGAGAGGTAAAGGAGACAAAAAATAATAATTCTTCATGCGTTTATAAAGAGAAGAGAAGCCAATTCCCTCTCTCTTTTCCTGAGACAGTTTCCTGGAAAGGCAATGGGAAGAATGTATACTCCAGCTCTCTGATTTATAATCAATCCTTCAGAAGCCAAGTAAGTTCAGCATGTCTAGCTTTTGCAAACTAACGATGTCTCCAAGGGTCTGGGATTTATCTCTTTTGAAATTGAAACACCTAGGAAGATAACACTAAAGCCTTCCTGTAAATCTCTGGGATATTCTTTCACTTTTGGAGTGAACCTAATGCCTATTGCAGGATATAACTGTTGGGCTCTTGGGGCGATTGCTAGAAAGTTTATTAGCCTTTTTTATGAGAGTGATTTACTTCATCATCAGGGAAACAAACCAGTACAGATCTAAATGTTTCTAGGGAGAGTGAAAACAAACATTTTCTGTATTCATATTGTATGCATTTATATGTATATTTCAGGGACCAGGGCACTGAGAAATCCAGGGAAGATTTCTTTTCCTGCAGTTACATTATGCTAAAATGAGACCCTTTCTGCCTCACCTTCATCTGTGGTCTAAAGATAGAACATACCAATTTGTTGTTGTATCAACATTGTTAAACTGTTTTCTAGAATATCCTTAACCTGTATGTTTGGATAAGAGAGTGGAGGCTAAAGGGACGCAGTAGCCTTTACTCTTGCAAGGACTTAAGAGTAAGAGGCAGTGACAGATAAGGAAGTTCTCGGTTTTCCTCACTCCTTTCTGTTCCACATCAAGTTCTTCCCAACTGCTGGCCCTGGGGGCCAACAGAGGTGGCAGCCACACGGAGACATCAGCTTCCCGTTGACCTACATCCAGTCCCTTTATACAATCTCTACAGGAAAGCTGAACCTGCCTGGCTTCCCTCATGTAACCCCCCCTGGCCCCCCCCCTCAAGTGCCCCTGCAGCAGTGCTTCAGGATGGTTGATTGGTGCCTTTGCCTGTGGTCCTGCCACTCTCCCCTCTGCCAGTTCACTTCCTGAGCACCTCCCCGTCTTACATAAAGCAGGATGGAAACCATCTATACCCCCAGTGGATGATTAAAAAAAAAAGTTATATTGGAACACACTCTAGCTCTTTGTGTATCGCCTCTGGCTGTTCTGTGCTATACAGCGGATCTGAGTCGTTGTGACAGAGACCTTGGACTCACAAAGTCAAAATATTTATCTTGCTCCTTGCAGAAAGAGTTCATTGACCTCTGGTGTAAAGTACAGTTGATAAAATGACAATGAAAAATCGTCTTAAGGACATTCTGGAAGTGCAGGTACAGAGAAGTGATCTATGTTTTTTTCTCCCCCTAAGTTTCTGACTGATTATAAGAAAATAACTTCATGCCTATTTATTTGAACATGAAAAAATGCAATACATGAATTGTGTTAGTGATTTTAGTATTCAGAATACTTTAAAATAGCATTATTCATATTGTATGATAGTCTTCAAAAGTGGATTCTCTCAAAGAAATATATTTTAGAAAAGTAGTAACAGTTTGTTGCTAATACAGAATAAATATTAATTTATTAATAATATTTAATAAATGATTGTTGGTAGATAGTTGAATATAAACAGTATAAGATGATATAGGGCTTAAGAAAGAGTTATGCATCTTGTGGGAACACAAATATATGTCTTTTATTTTCTAATTTATTTTTAATTACATTTGATAGTCAATATTGTATTACTTTCAGGTGTATAGTATAGTGGTTAGACAATTATATAACTTATGAAGTGATCCCCACCAAGAAGCCTAGTACCCACCTTGCACCATATGTATTTATTATAATACTAGAGGCCTGGTGCACAAAATTCATGCATGGGGGGGTCCCCTCAGCCCAGCCTTCACCCTTTCCAATCCAAGACCCCTTGGGGGATGTCCAACTACCAGTTTAGAGGCAGTCAGACATTCTTCTCACAATCCTGGTCTGCTAGCTCCTAATCACTCACCTGCCTGTCTGCCTGGTTGCCCCCTAACTTCCCCCCACGGCTGACCTGATCATCCCTCACTGCCTCTGTATGCCGGCCTGGTCACCCCCAACTGCCCCCCTCTACTGGCCTGGTTGCCCTTAACTGCTCCTGCTGGCCTGGTCATGGGCAGCCATCTTATGAGGGTGTAAGGATTAATTTGTATATTACCTCTTTATTATATAAGATTGCTGACTATATTCTCTAGACTATACTTTACATCC
>PVJC01017216.1:0-32782 GCA_004026665.1 Murina feae
GTGGCCTGCTTGGCGGCTCCCCAGGCCCTTTGGGGGCCACTGGGGAGCGGGAAAGCAAGCTCTTGGGGGCTGGAGTCCTGCTTGGCGGCTCTCCAGACCCCTTCCGGGGATCAGGGAGCAGGAAAAGGCTGGCCTGACCACAAGGCAGGGTTTTCCCTGCTTTCTGGTGGCTGGAGGAAGATGGGCAGTAGGCAAGCTTGGGAGGCAGGCCGCACCCAGCCCTGGCTCAAAAAAGAGAACAACATGCAGGGGAGGGCAAGAGTCTGAGAGATCATCATAGAGGGGGTGCCTGCTCCAAGCCACCACGGTGTGCCTGGGGGCAGGCCCCCGGCAGGTAGACACACAGGAGGACTGCTCCAAGCCTCAGATGTGGCTGGGGGCAGGTCCCCAGTGGTCACACACACACACACACACACACACACACACACACACATACAGAAGGCGCCTGGCAGACTGGAGCCATCATAGGACAGCCACTGAGGGGTCCCAGACTGTGAGAGGGCACAGGCCGGGCTGAGGGACTCCCTGCACCCCGAGTGCACAAATTTTTGTGCACCGGGCCCCTAGTATTACCAGAAAAGGGATCACTGTGTCAAAAGGCAGTTCTATTTCTAATTTTTATCAAAATAAGCCAATCAGAGAAAGACAAATACCATATGAACTCATTAATATGTAGAATCTAATGAACAAAATAAACTGAGGAATGAAATGGATCTGGAAGCATGAACACGTGGAACAGACTGGCCAGTGCCCAAGGAGAGGGGTTGGGGGTGGCCAAATAAAGAAGGTGAAGGGATTAGCTAAAGAATATGTACTCATACCCTATGGACCCAGACAAAAGGACAATAATTTAGTGAAGTCTTAGGGAGAGGTAGAAGGGGGTGGAAATAGGCAAAGAGGGAGGGGAGGGGGTACCTGCAATTATGTCAACATTAAATTGTTTTAATAAGAGAAAGAATTTCAGTTCGACCATTTAGAGAACACTAAAAAACTACTACGGTATTAATATCAGAAGGGAAGACAGTTTTAATTTGATATATAATGATAACACTGTAGCTACTGTTCTAAACTCTTATTATTCATTGGATACTGTGATAAATTATGCTTGTCATACATTGTTTTATTTAATCCTTACAGAAACTTCAAAGATAAGTGCTATTATTTATCATTCATATTTTAAAGATATGGAAACCAAGGCACAATATGTTGATGATACTAAATCTAGGTTTGGTTGCCTGCTGATAGAAAGCCAATAATTGAGAAACAAGGGATAGTGGAATGAAAGTAGGCTTATTTAAGTGCCATCCACCTGAGAATATGGCAGACTAAAGAAATATACTTAACATAACTATAAGACAGCAGTATTCAAACTCAAAACTCTGATTCCAGTACCTGAGATCTTACCTAATGTTCAATGTAACTCTTCTGCCAAAAAAGAATACATAAAGTTCAACACATCTGCTAAATAAAGCAGTCTTGATGCCCAAGGAAAGATCAAAGTGGGCTGTTAGCCAATATTCTGTATTATCCCTCATAGTTTACAATAAATATCATGAGTCATTAATTATCTATCAACAGGAATTTATGCAGTATATAGTGTGTGGAGAGCTCTAGACAAGAGACTGCAAGGGTAGTAAGGAAAAATGATAAAGCAAACTTAACAAATTCACAGAGATCTACAATTTGACTTGCTGAAAAAAGAATTGATCACAAAATGTATTGCCAACATAAAATCGAGAAATATATTCCAGCCATTCATGTATTTTGAAGACAGCAATTGAATTTTAAAAATGGGTGGGAACTGCATAGAAATGGTTCAGGTAAGAAGTGATTGATTGACCAAATTCATCATTTTACCCCAAATCAATATATATGTGTAAGCATGTGCATATGTATGTACATGTGTGTGTTTAGGTAAACACTATCAAAACTGGTTGATAACTAATTAGTATTTATATCTGTGGTTTAATGAATCTTCTAGTTATAATTGAAATGTATGCATTTGGATTAGAGATGAATATACACATTTATTGAAACAGATGAAATACATTACAAGAGTTCAACTTCCCTTTTTGTCTCTTGATTCTCAGACCTTCATTCTCATATCAGGACGTATACCATTGGCCCCCAGTTCCCTGATTCACAGATCTTTGGTTTCAGATTTACACCATCAACTCACTTCCCTGGTTCTCAAGCCTTTGAAATTGGATATAATTAAACCATCAACTTTCCTGGCTCTTCAATTGCAGACAGCAGATCATAATAACGTTATCAGCCTCCATAATAATATTAGCCAATTCTTATAATAAATCTCCTCTTATATATCTATATCTATAACTATCTATATCTTCTATTGATTCTGTTTCTCTGTAAAACTGTAATATACCACTTAACAAAGCACCTCCAGTTCAGTAATTTACACCTATTGCACACAGATCTGTGTGAGTTAGTTTGTTCTTAGCTAGATGGATCTGTTCTCGACAGCAGGTCTGTGGGTTGGCTAGGACAGCTTTGCTTCAAGCTGTGACATATCAGTGGCTCCATTTCACAAGTTTCTCATTATTTTCCTGAGACCTGTGGGATAGCTAGGGCATTTTATTCTGGAGATGGCAAAGGAGCAAAAGGGTTAGAAGAAACATATAAGGACTCTTAAATGCCATTTATTAAGATGGAGGAAATCTGGAAGAAGAGCAAGTTTCATGACATTGTGTTAAACAAGAGTCCAACCTTGGACTCAAATTTCAAATGTTTATTAGTTACCCAATTAGGAAAATACAGTAGGCAGCTGAATATATGAATGTAAATTATACTAAGGAAATCTGGGTCAGAGGTATATATTTGGGAAGATATCAATTAATCTGACTTTAACTTTAATTAACAGAAGAGCTAACTGAATGCATTCCCAATAATAGAAATTGTTCTCTCCTATTACAAGAAATTCAGAGATGAGCAATTTCAAATTTAATTTAGCAACTCATCTACATCATAAAGACCTGAATTATTTTTACTTCTTTACTCTATCATGTTCAATGTGGAGATTATTTGTGTCATAGTCAAAAGATGACTGCTGTAGTTCTAAGTTTCATATACAAATGAAAATATCAAAGGCAGAAGAGAGTATTTCAAAGAGAAGAGAGGAATAAACTGAAATAAATGTCATTCATTGTTTAAGTGTAATGGGGTCTGAGAATGGAATTTTGGATTTGAAGACATAGAAGTCACTGGTGACTATGAAAATAATAATTTCCATGTATTGTGAAGAATAAAAACCAAGGAAGAGCTGGTAAAGATGAAGAAGACAACTCATTTGAGATTTGCTAGGTAACATGAATGGAGTTGTAAAGTCCTCTGAAACTCAAAGGAAAAGGTTGGTCAGAATATATGCTACTGGAAGATAGCCATCATAGAAGCCTTAAAAGTAGGCATGAGAGTGAATGCTTCAAAAATCATAGCAAATATAGGACAAAATAATCTATGTTCTCATATGGGAACTATGAGGATTTAATAAAATTATCTCTAAGATTCCCTTCAGAGATATTATTGCTGAATCCTACATAATTTTAAGGATGGCCTTGTGAGCACTTTGAGTCTTTTCCAACCATATTGTGGTCCAGTTATTCTCAGTAGGGAATGAGTGGAGGAGGTAGAGCAGAATTATCATGCAGGTGATCCTCCTTTTTAAATTACTTGTTAATTATAAATTAATATATTAGTACCCTATCAAGTTAAACTATTCATAGATGCATAAAGAAAACAATCCCATTCTCTGTCTCTATAAACATTTTCACAATGATTATATACAAACTAGAGGCATGGTGCACAAAAAATTGTGCCCTTGGCGGGGTTAGAGGGTCCCTCTGCCCTGCCTGTGCCCTCTCACAGTCTGGGACCCCTTGAAGGATATCCACCTGCTGACTTAGGCCCACTCCCCAGATGATCAGGCCTAAGATGGCAGTCAGACATCCCTCTGGCAGCCTGGGAGCCCTCAGGGGATGTCCACTTGCCAGCGGGGAGCAGGCCTAACCTGCAGTCAGACATCCTTAGTGTTTCTGAGGAGGCAGAAGAGGCTCCCACAACCACCGCTGTACTGGCAGCTTTCTGGCTTGTGGCTGAGCAGAGCTCCCACTGTGGGAGTGCCCTGACCACCAGGGGCAGCTCCTGCATTGAGCATCTGCCCCCTGGTGGTGAGTGTGTGTCATAGTGACCAGTCATTCCCAGTGGTTCTGCTGTTAGGGTCAATTTGCAAATTACCCTTTTATTATATAGGATTATATAGGATAGAGGCCTGGTGCCTGGGTGGGGGCCAGCTGGTTTGCCCTGAAGGGTGTCCCGGATCAGAGTGGGGTTCCCACTGGGGTGCCTGGCCAGCCTGGGTGAGAGGCTGATGACTGTTTGAAGGCTGGCCACAGCTCCCATTGAGCCAATGTCCCAGTGAGGCTGGCTGGAAGCGGGTATCTGGGGTTTATTTATCTTCTATAATTGAAACATTGTTGCCTTGAGTGGAGGCTACAGCCGGCCTAGGCAGGCAGTTTCCTCCATCACTGGTGAAGCTGAAGCCTCCTGTTTGCTCTAGCCCTGTAGCTACCGGCCGCCATCTTGGCTGGGTTAATTTGCACACAGTCACTCTGATTGGCTGGTGGGCATGGCTTGGCTGGTGGATGTGGTTTAGGTGTAACAGAGTGAGAGTCAATTTACATATTACTCTTTTATTAGATTAAATAGAGATAGATATATATCTATTTCTATTTCCCTACTTATCTATTTATCATCTATCTATCTATCATCTATCATCTACCTATTATATATGAGTATACAGGAAAATTTCCCTTTTTTAACATGCAATTTATACACTTTATTTTAATTCAAAGAAATTTATCCCAATTAATAGATACAGATCTAACCCATTTTAAAATACCTGGAGACAGGAGACAAAATGGTAGTGGAATAGACAGACATGTCCCGAGCCTTATCCAGGAGCAAATAGAATGAGCAGCTGTAATGAATAACATCCAACTTGAATTGGTGAAGGAGACTCAGCAGTGAGACAGTTTGCAGCCAGGAAGGGCAGAGGATCCCTGGAGAAAAGTAAAATCAAGGATCTGGGCAGGAAAGTCTGCCAGACCTCTGAGCCCAGAGGTTAAGAGGGAAACCACATAGCACTGAGCCGCATTCCTTGGGACAGGCACAGTGTCTGACTGTGGAAAGACAGGACTTCTGGATGGCAGGGGATTCTAGATCTGGGTCCGCAGTCACAAAAGGATGAACTCAGAGGGGACAGCCTGAAGGGCTGACCAGATCATGCACTTCCAGCAGGAGAGGGACTCACAGAGATGCAGGCCTTCCCCTCTCTGTGGTCTGTGCTTTTCTTTACTGAACCTAGTACATAGGACCTTTCATATACAGGTAAGGTAAGGAAGAAGGTGCAGACTTGTGGAGTCTGGAGAGGCTGGGGAGCAGAGGGGGTCCAGGAGAAGTGGCAGCCATTTTGTCCTAAAGAGATAGCCCCTCCCGTCAGTCTCCAGGCAACCAATACAGCCACACCAAGATTTCACCCTGAATGGTAAAAAGGATTTTAAAAAAATCTAAATAGTCCCTAAGACTCAAAAGGGACTGGCCAAAAGAGAGACTTTCAGTCCCAGTAATAGGAACCTGAGAAATAGTACAGGACAGAGGACTGGAATCTTAAGCCAGCCAAAGGAATGACATTTCACTTTTTAATTTTAATTTTTTTATTATTTTGTTATCTATTTTTTTCTTCTTTGTTTTCCTGTTTTTATTTGTTGCTTTATTTTATATTTCTTTTTGCACTATTTTTCCATCACTGTATTTTATTTTATTTGTTGTTTTTTATTTTTATACAATTTCTGAAATAATTTTTTATAAATTTATTATTATTATTAATATTTTCTTCTCATTCTCTTTCTTCATATCCACCCATACCCTTCCTACTTCCTCTATACTGAACTGAGGTTCTCCCCATATTCATCTAATTCTTTTTTTAAAAAATTTTTTCTATTGCTTAAGAGTAGTACATATGTCTCCTTTCTTCTCCTCTTGACCTTCCCCTGACCTCCCCTACCCCCCAGTGTCTTGTGTTCATTGGTTATGCTTATATACATGCATACAAGTCCTTCGGTTGATCTCTTACCACACCCTCCCACAACCCTCGCCTGGCTTCCCACTGTAGTTTGACAGTCTGTTCTATGCTGCTCTGCCTCTGTATATATTTTTGTTCATCAATTTATGATGTTCATTGTATTCTACAAATGAGTGAAATCCTGTGATATTTATCTTTCTCTGACTGGCTTATTTCACATAGCATAATGCTCTCCAGTTCCATCCATGCTCCTGCAAATGGTAAGAATTCCTTATTTTTTACAGCAGCATAGTATTCCATTGTGCACATGAACCATAGTATTCTAATCCATTCATCTGTTAAAGTGCACTTAGGCTGTTTCCAAATCTTAGCTATGGTAAATTGTGCTGCTATGAACATAGGGATGCATATATTCTTTCTCATTGGTGTTTCTGGTTTCTTGGGATATATTCCTAGAATTGGTATTACTGGGTCAAATGGCAGTTCCGTTTTTAATTTTTTGAGGAAACTCCATACTGTTCTCCCAGTGGCTGTAACAGTCTGCATTCCCACCAGCAATGAACTAGGGTTTCTTTTTCTCCTCATCCCCTCCAGCACTTGTCAATTGTTGATTTGTTGATGATAGCCATTCTGACGGGTGTGAGATGGTACTGCATTGTCATTTTGATTTACAGCTCTCAGATGACTAGTGACTTTGAGCATGTCTTCACATGTCTCTTGGCCTTCCTTATGTCTTCTTTCAAGAAGTGTCTATATAGGTCCTTGGCCCATTTTTTGATTGGGTTCTTTATCTTCCTTTTGTTAAGCTGTATGAGTTCCCTGTAAATGTTGGAGATTAAACCCTTATCGGTGACAACATTGGCAAATATGTTCTCCCTTACAATGGGCTTTCTTATTGTTTTGTTGATGTTATCTTTTGCTGTGCAGAAGCTTTATATTTTGATGTAGTCCCATTTGTTTATTTTCTCTTTAGTTTCCAATGCCCTAGGAGCTGTATCAGTGAAGAAATTGCTTCTGCATATGTCTGATATTTTGTTGCCTTTGGATTCTTCTATTATTTTCATGGTTTCCCATCTTACATTTAAGTTCTTTATCCATTTTGAGTTTATTTTTGTGTATGGAGGAAGTTGGTGGCCTAGTTTCATTTTTTTTGCATGTATCTGTCCAATTTTCTCAACACTATTTATTGAAGAGACTGCCTTGACTCCATTGTATGTTCTTTCCTCCTTTGTCAAATATTGATTGAGCATAGTGGTTCAGGTCAATTTCTGGGTTCTCTATTTTATTCCATTAATCTATATGTCTGTTCTTGTGCCAGTACCAGGCAAAAAAAGTGGACATCCCTGTCTTGTTCCTGTTCCTAAGGGAAGTGGTTTTAGTTTTTGCCCATTGAATATGATGTTGGCTGTAGTTTTGTCATATAAGGCTTTTATTATGCTGAGGTATGATCCTTCTATTCCAACTTTGCTGAGCATTTTTGTCAGAAAAGGTTGTTGGACTTTGTCAAATGCCTTTTCTGCATCAATTTATATGATTATGTGATTTTTGTTTCTCAATTTGTTTATATGGTGTATCACGTTTATTGATTTGCAGATATTGTACCAGCCTTGCATCCCTGTAATAAATCCTACTTAGTCATGGTGTATGATCTTTCTAATGTAATGCTGGATCCAGTTTGCTAGAATTTTGTTGAGGATTTTAGCATCTATGTTCATCAGGGATATTGACCTGTAATTTTCTTTCTTTGTGGTGTCTTTATTTGGTTTTGGGATTAGGGTAATGCTGGCTTCATTTAAAGAGCTTGGAAGTTTGCCTTTGTCTTGAATTTTTTGGAATAGTCTGAGAAATATTAGCTTTAGTTCTTCTTTGAATGTTTGGTAGAACTCCCCTGTGAAGCCATCTGGTACAGGGCTTTTGTTTGCTGGGAGCATTTTGATTACTGTTTCAATTTCATCAGTAGTTATTGGCCTATTCAGGTTTTTTATTCTTCCTGGTTGAGTTTTGGAAGCTTGTATTTTTCTAGGAATGTGTCCATTTCATCGAAGTTGTCCAGTTTGTTGGAGTAGAGTTGTTCATAGTATTTTTTTTACAATCATTTGTATGTCAGTGGGATCAGTTGTTGCTTCACGTCTTTCATTTCTGATTTTGTTTATTTGGGTCCTCTCTCTTTGTTTCTTGGTGATCCTGGCTAGAGGCTTATTAATCTTGTTTATCCTTTCAAAGAACCAGCTTTAGGTTTCATTATCTTTTGTATTGTATTTTTGGTCTCTATGTCATTATTTCTGCTCTGATCTTTATTATCTCCATCCTTCTGGATACTGTGGGCTTTTCTTATTGCTCTCTTTGTAATTCTTTCAGTTGCAGGGTTAGGTAATTAATTACCATTTTTTATTTTTTTATTTTATTTTATTTTATTTTATTTTATTTTATTTTATTTTATTTTATTTTATTTTATTTTATTTTATTTTATTTTATTTTATTTTATTTTATTTTATTTTATTTTTGGTAGGCTTGTAGAGCTATGAACTTCCCTCTCAGGACTGCTTTCATTGTGTCCCATAGATTTTGGATTGTTGCATTTTCATTGTCCTTTGTTTTCAGGTTGCTTTTTACTTCTTCTTTGATCTTTGTGGTAACCCAGTCATTGTTTAATAGCATGATGTTTAGTCTCCATGTGTTTGATTTTTTTGGATTGTTTTTATTGTGGTTGATTTCCAGTTTTATGCCATTATGATCTGAGAAGATGCTTGTTATGATTTCTATCCTCTTGAATTTGAAGAGACTTTGCCTGTGTCCTAATATGTGGTCTATATTTGAAAATGTCCCATGTGCACTGGAGAAGAATGTATATTCTGTTGCTTTGGGGTGAAGTATTCTGAAGATGTCAATTAAGTCCATTTGATCTGGTTAAGTCATTAAGGATTTCTGTTTCCTTGCTGATTTTTTGCTTAGAGAATTTATCCAGTGGTTTCAGTGGAGTATTAAAGTCCCCTACTATGACTGTATTGCTATCAATCTCTCCCTTGATGTCTTCCAGAACTTGTTTTATGTATTTGGGTGCTCTTGTATTGGGTGCATATATATTTATCAGAGTTATATCTTCTTGTTGGATTGCTCCCTTTAGTGTTATGTAGCGGCCTTCTTTATCTCTTGTTATGGACTTTTCCTTAAGATTTATTTTGTCAGATATAAGTATTGCAACCCCAGCTTTTTTCTCATCTCCATTTGCCTGAATTTTTTTTCTATTCCTTCACTCTCAGTCTGTGTGAATCCTTCGTTCTCAGGTGGGTCTCTTGTATACAGCAGATATATTGTTCATGTTTTCTTATCCTTTCAGCTACCCTATGTCTTTTGATTGGGGCATTTAATCCATTTACTTTTAATATTATTGATAAGTACTTATTTGTCATCATTTTTATTCTTAATATTTGTGTTTCTTCTTGCCTTTCTGTTTCTTCTTTTTACAGCAGTCCCTTTAGCATTTCTTGCATTGCTGGCTTGGTGGTAATAAACTCTCTTAATCTTTTTTGTCTGTGAAACTCCTCATTCCCCCTTCAATTCTGAATGATAGCCTTGCTGGGTATTGTATTCTGGGATTCAATTCCAAGGTTTGCATCACTTTGTATATTTTATTCCATTCCTTTGTAGCCTGGTGTATTTCTGTTGAGAAATTCGTTGATATTATAATGGGAGATCCCTTGTATGTAACTTTCTATCTCTCTTTGGCAGCTTTTAAGATTCTTACTTTGTCGTTGATGGTTGCCAATTTAATTACAATGTGTCTTGGTGTTGGTACTTTTGTGTTCATCTTTTTGGGACTCTATGTGCTTCTTGCCAATAGTTTATTTCTTGCCAATATTGAGGAAGTTTTCTGTCATTATTTCTCTGAACAAGTTTTCTATTCGTTGTTTCTCTTACTCTCCTTTAGGTACCCCTATTATGCGGATGTTGTTTCATTTTGTGTTGTCCCAAATCTCCCTTAGGCTCTCCTCTTGTCTTTTAAATTTTCTTTCCAGTTGCTGCTGTGTTTGTGTGTTCTTTCCTAACTTGTCTTCTAGCTTGCTGATGTGGCCCTCAGCCTCTTCTATTCTACTATTTATGCCTTCCATTGTGTTCTTTATTTCAACTATGTCATTCTTCATTTCCTCTTGGTTCCTTTTCATGTTGATGACTTTCTCATTCAGATCCTTATAATTCTCATTGAGTTGTGTGTATTTGTCACCCAGCCATTTGAGAATTCTTATAACCATTACTCTGAATTATTTCTCTGAGAAGTTACTTGCCTCAATTTCATTTAACTCCCTCTCTGATGATTCCTCTTTTTCTTTCCTTTGGGGATTGCCTTTTTGTCTCCCCATGTTTTGCTCTGAGGTTTTAATTGTTTCTGTGTCCTAGATCTGTTTTGCTACCCGATTCTTTTGAGGGTGGTGCTGCTGGTGTGATCTCTTGGGTTTCCTGAGCTTAGTAATCTAGAGTAGCTCCCTACTTGAGCTATTTGGGTTTTCCTGATGTAGGCCTGTGAGCTGGGAAGGTGCAACTGCGGTGTCCAGATGTCAGCAGTTGGAGATGGGAATGTCCCAATTTTTGCTGCCTTGTGTCCTTGGCTGAAATCACATGTGCCCAACAGAGGCTCATGGGGGTACCCGGGAGCTATCTGTAGGGGTTGTGGGGCTCAGGAGGTTGCAAACTGTAAAGGCACCACTGTGGTGTCCAAAGTTCTGTAGCTGTAGGGTGGGAAGATTCAGTTTTTGCTGCTGGGCCTGTGGTTGGATACACATGCTTCCAGTAGCAGGTCACAGGGGCACCTGTGGTGTGTTTGCCAGTGTGGCACTCTGGCACACTCTGAAGGGCCCTGTTTGAAGTCAAGTGATCGAGACATCTGTGGGCAGGTATCCAGGACAGGACAAGGATATTCAGAATTTCTACTTCTGGGGCAGTGCACCCTTGTTAGGATAAGAGCATGCCTGTGGAGTGGTGGGCTCAGGAGGCCTGAGCACTGGAAAAGCAAGACTGTAGTGTCCAGAG
The DNA here is from genome assembly GCA_004026665.1 of Murina feae. Lineage (NCBI taxonomy): Eukaryota > Metazoa > Chordata > Mammalia > Chiroptera > Vespertilionidae > Murina > Murina feae. The sequence goes on from PVJC01017216.1 coordinate 11,123, forward strand.
TTCTTCAGCTGTGGAGTGGGAAAACTCAGTTTTTGCTGCCGTGCCTGTGGTATTTATCCAATTCATAACCTTATTTTCTGTATATAAGCTCAGCCTCTACAGATTCTGCCCCCACCCTCTTTGTGGGTGTTTGTTTGATATTTGTATTTTTTTTTTTTTTGGTTTATCTATTGGTTCTGTTGTGTGATATATATATATATATATATATATATATATATATATATATATATATTCTCCTTTTTCTTCCTTTTTCTTTTCTCTTATTTTTTTTTCATTTGTGCTCTCTTTTATCTATCCTAATTCTTTTTTCTCAGATGGTTACTAATAGTGGGGTTATTAGTGTCATGAGTACATTCGTGCTTTGTTCCCTTTGAGTGGCATCTTGCCGAGGTGAATTTTATCCTGTCTGTCCAGGTGCTAGAGAATGAGCCACATAACCAGACACCTGGAGAGGTAACTCCACCCATGAACAGGTCAATAACACCCCAGACCCAATTATAGAGGGGTAGGAAGAGGGAGGCAGTGGGGGAGACAGCATGAGTGAGAGAGTGAGGGAGCAAAAGAGGAGTGTGTCGTCTTATGGAGTGTGTGTATGTGAGAGAGTGAAGCACAGTTAGATCCCACAAGACCTTTGGGGGCAGGCTAACTGAGCTCACCTAACTAGGCAGTCTCTGCTACCATTGCAACAGTACCAGGAAGCAGGCTCATCCTCAGAGGCCTAGCTTTTTCGAAGGGAAGAGCTGCTGTAACTGGAAGCCCAGCCTCACTTCCACCCAGGGTGCCCTCGGATAACACCTGGGACTCTACAGTCACCTCTGCCAGGGATCTGCTACCTTGGCTGTGGTCCCACTGTCACTGAGGCTCCAGCTACCCTGGCGAAGGCCTCTGTGACTTCTGAAGCACACTACCCTCTGACTGGCCCAGCGCTTTAGCCCAGGGCACTGCAACCATGCAAGCAGCAGACATGTGAGCAGCCCACTCCTGTCCAAGGAGCAATAGCTCCATGAGCAGCCTGCCCCAGGCCTAAGAGCAGTAGCCTGTCCAAGAAACAGCAGCTCTATAAGCGACCTCCTTCCCTGTCTGAGGAGCAGTAACCATGTGAGCAGCCTGTCCCATCTGAGGAACAGTAGCTGCTTGAGCAGCCCGTCCATGATTGAGGAATGGCAGCCCCATGCATCCCACCCCCATCTGAGGAGTAGCAGCTGTGAGCAGCCCACACCCTACACCTGTGTGAGGAGCAGCTGCTGGGTGAGCAGCCCACCAGGGTATGAGGAACAGCAGGGCTGAGAGCAGCCCATCCCCCATTCAAGGAGCAGTAGCTGCTCAAGCAACCTGCCCCAGACCAAGGAGCAGCAGCCACACACAGCCAGCACCTGTCCAATGAACAGAAGCTGGGTGAATGGCCTGCCCCCATCCAAGGATCAATAGCTGTACAAGCAGCTCACTCCCACAAAGGAGCAACAGCTATGCAAGCATCCCATCCCCCGTCTGAAGAGCAGAAGCCATGTGAGCAGTTCACCCTTGTCCAATGAGCAGCAGCTGTGTGCAGCCTGCCCCCATTAGAGAAGCAGCAGCCTTGTGATCAGCCCACCTTCGTCCAAGGCACAGCAGCTGTGTGAGCATGTGAGCAGCCTCCCCCACCAGCCAGAAGAGACGTCACTGCTGTGAACAGCACCAAACATAGGAGACGCTGCCAACTGAGGAGCAGCTGTTTTCACGACCATCCAAGGAGCAACCACAGCCTGAGGAGGCACTGCCACCCAAGGAGCAGCCCCTGCATGACTCAACATCTAGATCAGTTAGTGAAACCAACAATGGGTAGACAAAGACACTCCCAAAGGAAAGGAAAGGATGAATCACCAGAAAATCAGCTAAGTGAAATAGAGGCATGCAATATGTCAGAAGAATAATTCAGACTAAGGGTCATACAATTCATAAATCGATGGATGAAAAAATTAACAACTAATATAAGAATCAAGAAGAAATAGATGAAAAAATCAATAACTTATGTAAGATTCAAGAAGAAATGAAAAGAGATATAGCTGCAATAAAAAACACCATGGAAAGTTTCAACAGTAGACTAGGAGAAACAGAGGACTGGATTAGCAAATTAGAAACAGACTCAAACTGACCTGCAAATGGAGAAAAAATATTAAAAGGCAGGAGGAGAGCCTAAGGGAGCTATGGCACAACATGAAACAAAGCAATGTACGAATAATAGGGGCGCCAGAACAATAGGAAGAGGAACAAGGGTTAGAAAACCTATTTGAAGAAATAACATCAGAAAACTTCCTTGATGTGGGGAAGAAAAAAGTCACACAAGCACAGAGAGTGCCAAACAAGATGAACCCAAAAAGACCCACACCAACACACATCATAATTAAGATGGCAAATGTTCAGGACAAAGAGAGAATCTTAAAGGTTGCAAGAAAGGGATACAAGGTATCTCCCATTAGATTATACAAGGGATCTCCCATACAAAGAATCTCCCATTAGATTATCAAATGATTTCTCAGCAGAAACACATCAGGCCAGAAAGGAATGGAAGAAAATTAACAAAGTGATGCAAAGCAAGGGAGTGAATCCAGGAATACTCTATCAAGCAAGGCTAGCATTCAAAATTGAAGGGGAAATAAGGAGTTTCACTGAAAAAAAAGGCTAAGGGAGTTTATTGCTACCAAGCCAGCAAAGCCAGAAATGCTAAAGGGACTGATGTAAAAAGAAGAAATAAAAAGGTAGGAAAGAACACAGACACACAAAAAATAAATAAATGGCTACAAACAAGTGCCTCTGAATAATAACTTTAAATGTAAACTGACTAAATGCTCCAATCAAAAGATATTGAGTAGCTGAATGGTTAAACAAACATGATCCATATATATGCTGTCTATAAGAGACCCACCTCAGAACAAGGAACTCACACAGACTGAAAGTGAAGGGATGGAAAAACACACTTCAGGAAAATGGAAATGAAAAAAAAAAGCTGGGGTAGCAATACTTATATTTGACAAAATAGACCTCAAAGTGAAGGCCATAGTAAGAGATAAGGGAAGCCACTTCATAATACTAAAGGGATCAATACAACAAAAGGATATAACCCTGATAAACATATATTATGGTGACCAGATTTTAACATTGGTAAAGCAGGACACCATTGACCTCTGGTGGCCGAAAACTGTATATTCCCTTCCCGTTCTCCCGCCGTTCCCTAGCTTGTCATGCATTCTTTCCAAAAATCGGGACTTTTTTAAAACGCCACGGGATGCGGGACAAATTGTTAAAAATCGGGACTGTCCCACCAAAAGTGGGATGTCTGGTCACATTAACATATATGCACCCAATGCAAGAGCATCCAAATACATTAAAAAAAAAATTCCCAGAAGATACCAAGGGAGAGATCGACAACAATACAATCATAAGAGGGGACTTCAATACATACCTGATATCACTGGATAAATCTTGTAGACAAAAAATCAGCAAAGAGACCTAACTGGTTTGGCTCAGTGGATAAAGCGTCGGCCTGCGGACTCAAGGGTCCCAGGTTTGATTCCAGACAAGGGCATGTACCTTGGTTGCAGGCACAGTCTCAGTGGGGAGTGTGCAGGAGGCAGCTGATCAATATTTCTCTCTCATCGATGTTTCTAACTCTCTATCCCTCTCCCTTCCTCTCTGTGAAAAATCAATAAAATATTTTTGAAAAAAAATAAGCAAAGAAACAGCAATCCTAAAGGACTCACTAAATCAGGTGGACTTAATTGACATATACAGAACATTTTACCCCAAAGCCATGGAATATAGTTCTTCTTAATTGCACATGGGACATTTTCAAAAATAGACCACATATTGGGTAACAAGCAAAGTCTCCCCAAATTCAAGAAGATTGAAATAATATTAAGCATTTTCTCAGACCACAATTGCATAATATTAGAAATAAACTACAATAAAAAAAACCAAAACACTCAAAATCTTAAAAGCTGAATAGCATGCAATTAAATAATGATTTGGTTACCAAAGCTATCAGAGAAGACATTAAAAACATCCTGGATGCTAATGACAATAAAAACAAAACAATCCAAAATCTATGGACACAATGAAAGCATTCCTGAGGGGAAGTTTATAGCTCTACAGGCCGACCTCAAAAAAACAAAAACAAAATAAAAACACAAGAATAAATGGTAATAAATCATCTAATTCTGCAATTCTAAGAATTAAAAAGAGCAACAAGAAAATCCCAGAGTGAGCAGAAAGGAGATAATAAAAATCAGAGCAGAAATAAATGACATAGAGACCAAAATAACAATACAAAAGATCAATGAAACTAAGAGCTGTTTCTTTAAAAGGATAAAGAAGATTGATAAACGTCTAGCCAGGCTCAACAAGAAGCAAAGAGAGAGAATCCAAATAAACAAAATCAGAAATGAAAAAGGCAAAATAACAACAGACCTCATAGTAATACAAAAGATTGTTTAAAAATACTATGAACAACTCTGTGCTAGCAAACTAGACTATCTGGAGGAAATGGACATATTCCTAGAAAAATACAAGCTTCCAAAACTCAATCAGGACGATACTAAAAATCTCAATAGGCCAAAAACTATGTAAGAAATTAAAGCAGTCATTGAAAAGCTTCCAGCAAACAAAAGCCCAGGACCAGACAGCTTCACAAGGGAGTTTTATCAAACATTCAAGGAAGAACTAAACCTATCCTTCTCAGACTATTCCAAAAATTCAAGAGGAAGGAACACTTCCAAGCTCATTTTATGAAGCCAGCATCACCCTAATACCAAAAGCAGATAAAGACAATACAATGAAAGAGAATTACAGGCCAATATCCCTCATGAACATAGATGCCAAAATCCTCAACAAAATTCTAGCAAATCAGATCCAACAGTACATCAGAAAGATCATACACCATGATCAAGTATGATTTATCCTAGAGATACAAGGATGGAACAATATTTGCAAATCCATAAATGTGATACATAACATAAACAAATTGAGATAAAAATCACATAGTCATATCAATTGATGCAGAAAAAGCATTTGACAAAATCCAACACCCATTTTTGATAAAAAAAACTCTCAGTAAGGTGGGAATAGAAAGATCAGACCTCAACATAATAAAAGCCTTATATGAAAAACCTACAGGCAACATCATACTCAATGGGAAAAAACTAAAACCATTTCCCTTAAGAACAGGAACAAGACAGGGATGCCCACTCTCACCACTCCTGTTTGACATAGTACTGGAAATGCTACCCATTGTGATCAGACAAGAAGAAATAAAAGGCATCCAAATTAGAAAAGAAGAAGTAAATCTGTCTTTATTCCTAGATGACATGATATTGTACATAGAAAACCCTAAAAACTCCATCAAAAATTATTAGACTTAATAAATGAATTCGGCAATGTAGCAGGATACAAAATGAATGCCAAGAAATCTGACATTTCTATACACCAATAGTGAGCTTACAGAAAGAGAGACTAAAAAATCAATCCCATTTACATCACAACAAAAATATTAAGATACCTAGGAATAAACTTAGTTAAGGAGGTAAAAGACCTATACACTGCAAACTACAGGACACTGAAAAAAGACATAGAGGAAGACATAAACAGATGGTAGAACAGACCGTGTTCATGGATTGGTAGAATAAACATCATCAAAATGTCTATACTACCCAAAGCAATCTATAAATGCAATGCACTCCCCATTAAAATACCAATGGTATATTTCACAGACCTAGAACAAACTTTCCAAAAATTCATATGGAATAATAAAAGACCCCGAATAGCTGCAGCAATCCAGAGAAAGAAGAACAAAGTAAGTGGGATCTCAATACCAGATATAAAGCTGTATTACAAAGCCACTGTTCTCAAAACTGCCTGGTACTGTCACAACAACAGACATATATATCAATGGAATAGAATAGAGAACCCAAACATTGACCCAAAACACTACGCTCAATTAATATTTGACAAAGGATGCAAGAATATACAGTGGAGTTAAGGCAGTCTCTTCAATAAATGGTGTTGGGAAAATTGGACAGATACATGCAAAAAATAAATAAATAAAACTAGACCACCAACTTCCTCCATACACAAAAATAAACTCAAAATGGATAAAGGACTTAAATGTAAGCTGGGAAACCATGAAAATAATAGAGGAATCCAAAGGCAACAAAATATCAGACATATGCTAAAGCAATTTCTTAACCGATACAGATCGTAGGGCACTAGAAACTAACGAGAAAATAAACAAATGGGACTACATCAAAATAAAAAGCTTTTGTACAGCCCTGACTGGTATTGCTCAGTGGATATTGCATCGGCCTGCAGACTCAAGGGTCCCGGGTTTGATTCCAGTCAAAGGCATGTACCTTGGTTGTGGGCACATCCCCAGTAGGTGGTATGCAGGAGGCAGCTGATCAATGTTTCTCTCTCGTCGATGTTTCTAACTCTCTATCACTCTCCCTTCCTCTCTGTAAAAAATCAAATATATATACATAAAAGATTTTGTACAGAAAAAGAAACCATCAACAAAACAAGAAAGCCCACTGCAAGGGAGAACATATTTGTCAATGTTATCACCGATAAGGGTTTAATCTCCAACATTTACAGGGAACTCATACAACTTAACAAATGGAAGATAAAGAACCCAATCAAAAAATGGGCAAAGGACCTAAATAGGTACTTTTCAAAAGAAGACAGAAGGAAGGCCAAGAGACATATGAAAACATGCTCAAAGTCACTAAGAGGTGCAAATCAAAACAACAATGCAGTAACACTCACACCTGTCAGAATGGCTATCATCAACAAATCAACCAATGATAAGTGCTGGCGAGGATGCAGAAGAAAAGGAACCCTAGTTCATTGCTGGTGGGGATGCAGACTGGTATAGCCACTGTGGAGAACAGTATGGAGTTTCCTCAAAAAACTAAAAGTGAAACTCCCATTTGACCCAGTGATCCCACTTCTAGGAATATATCCCAAGAAACTAAAAACATCAATTCGAAAGGATATATGCATCCCTATGTTCATAGCAGCACAATTTACAATAGCTAAGATTTGGAAATAGCCTAAGTGCCCACCAGCAAATGAATGGATTAGAAAACTGTGGTACGTCTACACAATGGAATACTATGCTGCAGTAAAAAAGGAGTTCTTACCATTTGCAACAGCATAGATGGAACTGGAGAGCATTATGCTAAATGAAATAAGCCAGTCATAGAAAGATAAATATCACATGATCTTACTCATTTATGGAATATAATTAACATAAACTGATGAACAAAAACATATCCAGAAACAGAGAAACGTAGATGAGACCATCAAACCTTCAAAGTGAGGGTGGGCGTAAGGGGGAGAGATCAACCAAAGGACTTGTATGCATCATATAAGCCTAATAAATGGACATAGACAACAGGGGGATGAGGGCATGAGTCGGGGGGATGAGGGGATAAATTGGGGGTTAAGGACACATATGTAGTACCTTAATCCATAAAGAAATTAAAAAAAATACCTGCATATTAGTACACAAAATTTACCTAATTTTATATTTTTAGAAATTATCTTAATTTTCATGTGCTGTGTGTATGTGATTGGGCACTAAAAAGAGTATACTTAAACACAGGTGTGTACTGTTCCCTTATTTCTGTGTGAGAGATACTCAATAGTGGAAATGGTAAATCAAAAATGGTCTGTATTGCCCTAGCTGGCTTGGCTCAGTGGATAGAGCATCAGCCTGTGGACTGAGGGGTCCCAGGTTTGATTCTGGTCAAGGGCACATTCCAGGGTTGCGGGCTCAATCCCCAGTAGGGGGTGTGCTGATCAATGATTCTCTCTATCATTGATGTTTCTATCTCTCTCTTGTTTTCCCTTCCTCTCTGAAATCAATAAAAACAAATATATATTTTTAAAAATAGTGTGCATTGCTCTGGCTGTGTGGCTTGATTGGTTGGAGCATTATCACATACACAGAACATTTGGGAATTAAAAACTTATACCCTTGGAGGAAGATTTGTTAAAAAGCTTTAAGAAAATAATGTGCATTTTTACATTTTAATAGACCTTAGTAGGGCATTTCTTAAAATATTTGGAGAAATTTATATTCCCTTTAGTAATGAAACAGAGGTTCTATTTCCTTGGGATTGGGTAGTAAGCATACCACCCCCAATTCAAATATGTCATACACAGAGGAGATATGGTAATCATTGCCTTCACAGTGCTATCATTACTAATTACTGTTCTAGTCAGTTATCTTTATAAACATGTATGTACCATATCCCTTGGATGATCCAGGACTTTATAAAGATGGATAATCATTGCTTTATTAGCTCTTCTTTCTCCCCAGGTGTGTAGGCTTTATGTACTGGTTCAAAGGAGAGGTTCCAGCCGTGTGTGCTGTGATCAAAATTAGCAAGTGTTTGCACATTTATACTTTGGGGATTAAATCGTTTAATTATTTGAAAAAAGTTAGGGAGCCATATAATACTACTTCCAAGTGAAAAGTAGTATCTGTCTAACTGAAAGCCAAATTAGAGCACTTCTATCGTCAGAAAAATATTATCCAATAGAAAAGAAATGGAGTGATTGTACTTACTGAACAATTTCAGGAAAAGTTATTTACTTGCTATTGTGTAGATACAGTCTTACATAGAAATTTAGACCTTCCTCAGGTTGTCTGCATTTTGAAATTAAGACATCAATAAATCATAAATTTCTCTCTCCTCCTTCATGCTTTGTCATTACCATAATAACAAAGTTTCCAATAACACATAAAAAAGGAAATTTTATAGCTGGACAATGACAATGCCCATTGAGATGATATCTCCGTTATTTATATTCCTCACAAAAAGAAGCTTAAATGCACAGGGAAATCAGTAGAATAAAAATAAATCAATGATCAGTTTATACTTAATGTTATAAGACTAAAGAATAACTTCAAAAATATAGATGTGCAATATGATTAGGAGAGTTATGATTTGTATTTGTGCACTCATTGAAAATGCAACATTGATTTTGTTTAAAGCCTTAAAGTTTGTGTGTGTGTGTGTGTGTGTGTGTGTGTATACATGCACTCTCAACTGCTCTCTTGGTAGACAGCTTCTGAAGAGAGGATTTTTATATGGAGAGGTCAGTTACAAGAGTAAAATTCAATTGTTCCTCTTACACTAACTTATCTTCCAAGGTAGTGACTAGTCAGAAAAACAAAACTAATGATATCAAATAATTTATCAGTTGAATTTAAAGTCATTACCTATATATGGCTTTGTCTAGAAGATGCTCAAATCTCAAAGCCTTGCACATTTCCATTATAGAAGCTCTCCTGAATTCCTCTATTCCTGGTGTTGTACTCCAACCTAAATATCACACTCTCAGATTTCAGCCTACATGAATAGACATCTTCACTGGATTTTCCCTGGAGTGACATATTGAGTACATGTTACCACACGTCTTGTACAGAAGCTCAGGAGCTAGAAGATAATCTTGTCAAAGCAAGAGATTATGTACCAAAATTCCTCTGGAAGTTTTATTTTATTTTATTTTAATCTTTATTGTTGAAAGTATTACATATGTCCCATTTTTCCCCCTATTGACTTCTTCTAGCCAACCCCCACCACAGTGGTTTTATTTTTACTATCTTCCCTCTTATGAATTTCCTAGGGTTTTTAGGGTTACTTTTGCTTTGTTTTCATTTATTTGATTTATTTTAGATGCACTATGGAAAAGTGGTGGTAAATTTTATACTTCATAGGCACATAATCAAACTTAGGTTGAATCTTGAATTTATCATTTTCTAGTTGTGAAAACTTCAATAAATTCATCATTTGTTAAATAGGAATAATAAAAAAAACTACCTCAAATTCATTATGAAGAGTAATTGAGATAATGCATGTAAATGTGTAACAGTTTTATAGAGTACACAATCACACATTTACTGCTACTACCACTACTACTACCGTCACCACTAACAGTACAATCATTATTACTGTCTTAGTTTGTTTGAGCTACTATAAGAGAATGCCACAAGACTAATTAGCCTATAAACAACAAAGATTTATTTCTCACAGTTCTGGAGGCTGAAAGCCCAAGATTAAGGAAGAGTGATGGACCTCACATGGTAGAAGGGACAAAGGATCTCTCTGGCATCTATTTTATAAGGCATTTATCCCATGAATGTTCACTCCACACTCATGACTTAAGCATCTCAAAAATTACCAACTTCCTAATATCATTAACTTTGGGGGTTAGGATTTCAACATAAGAATTTTGAGGGGACCTAAACTTTCAGACCATAGGAACAACATACTTGATTATTGTGAAGTAAAATGTGGTGAGTGGTAGAGAAATAAATTATCTTTACTCCTTAAGGGGGGAGGTGGAGGGGTGAGAAGAGATTAACCAAAGAATTTATATGCATACTAGAGGCCTGATGCACAAGATATTTGTGCACTCGGGGTGGGGAGGGCTCCCTCATTCCAGCCTGTGCCCTCTCGCAGTCTGGGAACCCTCGGGGGATGTCCACCTGCTGGCTTAGGCCCGGCCCCCAGTGATCGGGCCTAAGCTGGCAGTCAGAGATTTCTCTGGCAGCCCTGGAACCCTTGGGAGATGTCCACTTACCAGTGGGGAGCAGACCTGAGCTGCAGTCGGACATCCTTAGTGATGCTGAGGAGGCAGGAGAGGCTCCCACTGCCACCGTGGTACTGGCAGCCATCAGCCTGGCTTGTGGCTGAGCAGAGCTCTCCCTGTGGGAGTGCACTGATCACCAGGGGCAGCTCCTGCATTGAGTGTCTTCCCCCTGGTGGTCAGTGTGTGTCATAGTGACCAGTCATTCCCAGTCATTCTGCTGTTAGGGTCAATTTGCATATTACCATCTTATTATATAAGATAGAGACCTGGTGCATGGGTGGGGCTGACTGGTTTTCCCTGAAGGGTGTCCTGGATCAGGGTTGGGGTCCCTGCTGGGCTGCCTGGCCAGCCTTGGTAAGTGGCTGATGGCTGTTTGTAGCTAACCACAGCCCCCAGATACCCAAGCTCCCAGCAAGGCTGGCTGGAAGCACCTATCTGGGGTTTATTTATCTTCTATAATTGAAACTTTGTTGCCTTGAGCAGAAGCCACAGCCAGCCTAGGCAGGCAGCTTCCTCCATCCCCAGAGCAACGAAGCCTCCTGATTGCTCTAGCTCTGTGGCTGCTGGCACCATCTTGGTTGGGTTAATTTGCATATAGTCTCTCTGATTGCCTGTTGGGCGTGGCTTGGGATGTAGTGGAGTGACACAATTAGCATATTACTATTTTATTAGATTAGATATGCATAACCCATGGACAGATATTTGTGTGGTGAAGGCCTGGTGGATTGGGAATTGAGTGGAGGGAGTCATTAAGGGAAAAAAGAGGGGCATCTATAATACTTTCAACAATAAAGATTTTTTTTAAAGAAAGAAAGAGAGCCTTACCAAGTGAAGGAAACAATCTTTGTTAACAGAAGCAGACTCAATGAAATATGTATCAAATCTGATATTCTCTAAAATTATTATACTTCTATTTGAGTTAATTTTCCCACAAACGGCTTATTCGCCTTCAAAGACAAAGCAATTGCTTAACTAATACAATTATTCTACTAGTTGGTGTAATGCACATTGAGCCAATTGGTGGGATAGAATTATTTATTTTTCCACTGAGAAAGAATAAAGATGCCAGAAAATATATATGATGCAATTGCAAAGGTCTTAAAATCCAGTTCTTCTTGCCCAGGAATACTGGGTTGTATTGTTGCATTGAAGGATAATTTCTTGGAAATTAATAACATAGATGCTTTAAAATGCTACTTGTAATGACATGAGTAGATACTTCAGTCTAGTGAAAAAATTAAGTTATGTTAAATTGACTAGGATGACATTGGGTAGTAAAAAGTTTTTATCTATCTTTAATAAAGTGCTTAAAATGTAGGAGGGGCACAGTAACAGAGCTAGAATTAGCAAAATTATTTTCTGTTTCATTATTCTTCTATTACAGCTAGAGAAACAAATGTACAAAGATAAATTCAGGAAAGCTAGATGGCAGCCTTACAACAGTAGCTATGAAAACCAACAGCTGAGCAGTAACTGGAGGAGGTAAAGAGTTTGGAGCTGTTACCAAATCCACATGTATAAAAAATTGTCACTCTTTTGACCTAGGAAAACCCCACTTAAATAATTTGTTTTTATTTGACCTGGCTCAGAACATGGTCAATGAAAGTTGTCCTGTTCTTAGGGCATTTGTTAAAAACAATCAGTAATACTTGCATAATATTCCAGCTGCCTAAGTGGTGATGATACCAGTTGGAGGAAACAGGAGATTAACAAAAAAATATATTAAAAGAAAATCTAAGGAAAGAAATGTTATTATAGCAGACATTTAAAAGCTTATTGCAGCATTATTCATGGTGGCTAAGACACAGAAACAGCTAAAATGTCCTTCCATAGATGATTGTATAAAGAAGATATGGTACATATATACAACAGAATATAAATCAGCCACAAAAAAGATGGAATAGTGCCATTTGCAACAACATAGATGGACCTTGAAAATATCATGTTAAGTGAAATAAGTCTGTGAGAAAAAGCTAAGAACCATATGATTTCACTCATATCTGGGATATAAAACTGAAATTCATAGGCACAGACAACAGTGTGGTGGTTATCAGAGATAAGTGGGGTGGGAGACAGTGAAGGATAAAGGGGGTCAAATATATGGTAATGGAAGATTTGACTTTGTAAGGTGGGCACCCAATGCAATATACAGATCATATGTCATACAAATGTACACCTGAGAACTATACAATTTTATTAACCAATGTCACCCCAATAAGTTAAAAATTTTTAAAAATGGGCAAAACACCTAGCCAACCTTTCTAAGGAAATAAATAGAAATGAATACAAAATAAATAAATTGGACTTCATATTTTAAATAAATGAATACAAAATAAATAAATTGATTTCATATTTTAAAAAATCCTTCTCATCAAAAGAAACTATTAAGAAAATAAAAAGTCAAATTATAAACATGGAAACATATTTGCAAAGCATACATCTGACAAAAAACTTGTATCTGAATGTTTAAAGAACTCTTACAAATAAATAACAATAAACAACTGTATAAAATTGGAAAAATATTTGAAGAAATATCTTACAAAAGGAGATACAGAACTAGCCTATTAGTTCATGGATGGATACTTAAAATTATTATAAAGAAAAATTTAAATTGAGCAAAAATGAGATACCACTGCACACACACGTTGGGATGGCTTGCATTACTAAAAATACAGGGATTGGGCAAAGATATAGAATAACCAATACTTTAATACATTGCTGTTGAAGATTAAAATTGTGTTCCCATTTTGGAAAAAATAGCATTTTGAATAAAATCAAATACGTATTTGATGTTATGACACAGTAATTCTCCTCCAAGGTATTTACCCAGGAGAAATTCTTTGAATTTCTCTCTCTCTCTCTCTCTCTCTCTCTCTCTCTCTCTCTCTCTCTCTCTCAGCTGCCATATTATTTTAATCATCTCTTCTCTCAAATTGCCTCTTGACATGATCCATCTAGGTTTTCTAACTAAAGGAGGAGATAGATTAGGCAACCAAATAAAGTACAATTAGTACAACTTCAGTGGCCAGGGGTCCTAGATTTCAAAGGAAAGCAATTCACCATCCATATCAATATATTAGAAATTAAAGAGTCTTGGAACTGTGAACTAGATTTTTCATAACTGTTTGTATCTCTCAGTTACCTCTAATGTTTTTCTTCCCTTAATTTCATATAGATTTGCATAAATGTCTTTTAAGTTAAGGATGAATTTTGGAATGATATTAAAATCTCAGGCATGAATTTGCAGCTCACTGAGATTTCCCATTGGTAGCTTAATTCATACCCCAACAGTTTATTTAACATATTTTTGTTCTTGAAACACCGTGTCATTTGTTTGAAGCTATTGTTTTAGTTTTTCAGTGAGTTCTTACCTGAATAATTTGACATATTCAGAAGCTCTATTTAAAGAAAGGACTTTGTTTACAAAGTTCTTTTCTTCTTGAGAGACATCATGTGTGTCAGAAGGGAATTAGGAAGGAATTACCTATGTTTAATGAATAGTAAAGTGAAAAAAAGGCTTAAACATCTCTACAAATAGCCAGATCCCCTGGGCTTCTCGACTTTAAAGATTGTGGGAGGTGATTATATAGTGTAATTGAATTATTTTAATTCAATTTCAAGCTTTGTTTCATGAATAGAAAATATTTCCTCTTCTGAATAGGAAATACACTTATTTCAGCTAAATCTTCCTTAGCATAGAAGATAATTTATCCTTTAAATGTAAGCAATAAGAGACAAAACAAATTTAAAAAAATTGTTCCTGTTCTGATCTCTTCTATTCTATAGAATTTTGCATTGAATTCAGCAATTGTAGGTAATGTTATTGGCATAAAGCTGAACTGAGTTTTTAAAAACTTGGCTTAGTATAAACATTTAACCACCTGTAGACTCTGGAATACAAGCTTACTGCTTTGTGATTTTCTTACCAGTTGTCAACAGGCACTTATCAGTCAATTTTAAGATATGAGTTTAGAATAGAGCATGGGAAGTCATGGGATATAGTGGAATTATTAAAGAAATGTGTAACTAAATTCTGACCTCATTAGCTGTACCCCTGGGATAAATTGGTTTAATCTCTTTTTATCTAAGTTTGTTCATTTTCAGAATGAAGAATAGCTTAGATGACTTCTAAGGTCCTCTAACATTCTGTAGGTCCCCAATGACAAGCAACCATAAAAGTAATAGGGCAGGTATTCTAACTGTATTTTACATATGAGGAAATAGTGACTCAGTTAAACTGACTTGGTCACAATGACACATCTAGGAATTGAAGGAGTGAAGATTCTGATTCAGAACCCTCTAAGTTTTAGTCCAGTATTCTTTGAGATAAATGATAGTTACTTCTATGATTAACTTTCTGTAATCATGTTGTAGAAGACTGAAGAAACTGAAGTGATGGTTAGAGAAATGGAGTTACACAACTTTATTATGCCAGTGGTCTCAGAGGAGTTGCCTCCAAAGTCTGATCAAACCAATATGGTGGTAGCCCTTCTTGTATCCCCTTTGGTTTCTTTGTACTCCAAATATGGATGGGGACTTCTGGACCTTTCATGGACTTTGCCAAAAAACCCTGTGGGTTCGGATGAGGGTCTTGAGATCATATCTAAGGGCCTGGCCTGATACCATCGCTGATAACCCCCTCTGTGGGTTGTGTGTTGTTCATGATTTATGGCCTCTGTAAAATGTGAGCATTTAGGTAACAGGTCTTTCAAGACCAGATTGTTGAGGAAAGGGGCAGTGACTTAATTATAGGTTGTCAAGAATATATGTTAGGTTACTGCACAGATTAAGATTGCTAGCCTCCCAAACATCAGGGTTACATTGGAATTAGCCTTTTAGCCTTCTCAATGTAAAGAAAAATATAGCCCTAACCGGTTTGGCTCAGTGAATAGAGCGTCAGCCTGCAGGCTGAAAGGTCCCAGGTTTGATTCCAGTCAAGGGCATGTACCTTGGTTGCAGGCACATCCCCAGTAGGAGGTATGCAGAAGGCAGCTGGTCGATGTTTCTCTCATTGATGTTTCTAACTCTATCCCTCTCCCTTCCTCTCTGTAAAAAATCAATAAAATATATTTTTTAAAAAAAGAAGAAAAAAGAAAAATATAATTATTGTTCCTGTCTATGGCTGACTCTCCTCTCTATTGCTTTCAGTGTCCAACTGCAAAACCAATGGTAGAAAAGAAAATGTTGTGAGCACTTGTAAAGACTAGTAACATTAAAAGAAGTGTAAGGGCAACAAAGAGACCTTCAATGAGTAGACTTTAAATCTATAAATCCTTTTTGTAGACAGTTCAACACAAAATAAATAAAAGATGGCATCATGAGTTTATCCTCAAAGGTTAACATGCCACCACCCATCCTGGACAGAGTCTTTGGGATATTGGTTTGCCTTTATGTTTGTTTCTCTCCAATAAAATTAAGTATTTTTGTGAAGAGAGAATAAACCTTAGTTTTTCTATACCCATAACATCTAGCTCAGTGCTAAGTAGGCTGAATGAATATATGCAAGTATTTAGGGATGTTGTTGTGGGAGACAATTCATCTTCTATCAGTAACAACAACAGTAGCTATCACTTAATTAATATTTACCAAATACTTACTACATGCCATGCATTCTTCCAAGGAATGAAGCTGACACATATCTCTGCCCTCATGGAGCTTGCATTCTAGTACAGGAAACAAGACAACAAAATCAGTAAGACAGATTGTACTTAGATGTTAAGTGCAATGGAGAAAAATAAAGGAGGGAAGGAGGACAGGGAGTATGAAGGTATGGGATTATATATAAACAGAGAGGACAGAAAAGGCTTTACTTCAAAGGTCATATTTAAAAAGACTACATATTTAGCACTAGTGGGCCAGAAACTTCACATGAATGTATTAGTTTCCTAAGGCTTCCATAACAAAGTACCACAAAGTGGGTGGCTTAAACAATAGAAATCTATTATTTCATAATCTGGAGGCTAGAATTTTAAGATCAAAGCATAGTCAGGGTTGCTTATTTCTTTTCTTTTTTAAAATATATTTTTATTGATTTCAGAGAGGGAAAGAGAAAGAGAGAAACATCAATGATGACAGAGAATCATTGATTGGCTGCCTCCTACACACCTTACACTAGGGATCGAGCCCACAACCTGGGCATGTGCCCGGACTGGGAATGAAACTATGACCTCCTGGTTCATAGGTTGACACTCAACCACTGAGCCACACCAGCCAGGCAAGTTTGCTTATTTCTGAGGGCTGTGAGGGAATAATTTATTCTATGCCTCTCTCCTTGGCTTGTAGAAGGACCTCTTCTCTCCATGTCTCTTCACATTCATCTTTCTTCAAGGTGTGTCTCTATGTACAAATTTATATTTTTCATAAGAACACCAACCATATAAATTAAGTCTCACCTTGATGATCTCATTTTAACTTGATTACATCTGGAAAGATCCCATCTCCAAATAAAGCCATACTGCAGTACTGGAAGGAGGCCAAAAATTCAACCCATAAAGTACATTATTTTATTTAATTCTCACAGTAACTCTATGAGGTAAGTATTGTTAAGCATGTTAGATGCAGTAATGAATGACAGTTCAGTATTTTCATTCATTCATGCGTAGAAAAAATAAAACACATATACAGATAAATTTAGTAGGGATTACCTGAATAGAAAGAATATATGGTCAAATACCTAGACACTGCTTGGATAGAATCAGAAAGGCTGTTAAGAGCTAATTGGATAGTGTATATCATACCCTTGAGACACAGGAGAATTTAGCTATATAAAATGTGGAGGAGTGATAGTAGGAAGAAATAACACTATTCAAGCCAGGGGAGCAACTTGTAGAAATGATGAAAGGAGACACAGAGAATGTGGAGTGTCCTGGAAACCATGAATATGAATAAAACCACTTTTTACTGAGTTTGTTAAATTCTACCATTTAAATACACACAGTTTTTGGTATATTTCATTGTGTCTGGATGATTTTCAGCTTGCCTTCAAGTTTTTCAAGTGTGATTGCATTCAAGAAAGACCATGAGAGTAACATAACCTGCCACCTTAATTAAGTTTCTAAAATGCTTCAGAACAAAATTAATAGTTGTGGATACTAGCCCAAATCATTTGGACTGAACGTAATTCACGCACAAAGCTACAAGAAATGCAGGGATATCAACAATTTCGATATAGCAATATTGATAACAAGAGGCCTGGTGCACAAAAATGTGTGCACTTGGGGGTGGGAGGAGTGTGCCTCAGCCCGGCCTGTACCTTCTAGCAATCTGGGACCCCTCAGGAGATATCCACCTGCTGGCTTAGGCTTGCTCCACAGGAGATCAGGCCTAAGCTGGCAACCAGACATCCCTCTGGCAGCCCAGGGGTCCTCAGGGGATGTCCACTTGCCAGCGGGAAGCAGGCCTAAGCTGCAGTCAGACATCCTTAGCTCTGCTGAGGAGGCGGGAGAGGCTCCTGCCACCGCTGCTGTGCTGGCAGCCTGGCTTGTGTCTGAGCAGAACTCCCCCCTGTGAGAGCACACAGACCACCAGAGGGCAGCTCCTGCATTGAGCATCTACTCCCTGGTGGTCAGTGTGTGTCATAGTGACCAGTCATTCCCCGTCATTCTGCTGTTAGGGTCAATTTGCATATTATCCTTTTATTATAGAGGACTAGAGGCCTGGTACAAGAAATTCATGCCCAGAGCAAGAGTGGGGGGTGAGGGTGATGTCTTTCAGCCCAACCTGCACCCTTTCCAATCTGGGACCCCTTGATGGATGCCCGACTGCCCATTTAGGCCTGATTCCATCAGTGGGAATGGGCCTAAATGGGCAGTCAGACATCCGTTTCACAATCCAGAACTGCTGGCTCCCAACCTCTCACCTGCCAATTGCCCCTAACCAATCCCCTGCCAGCCTTATCAACACCTAACTGCTCCTGTGCTGGCCTGATTGCCCCTAAGTGCCCTCCCCCTGCCAGGATGGTACCCCCCAACTGTCCTCACCTGCAGGCCTGGGTCCCCGAAACTGTCCTCCCCTGCAGGCCTGGGTCCCCCCCACAACTGCCCTCCAGTGAAGGCCTGGGTCCCTCCCAACTGTCTTCCCTTGCTGGCCATCTTGTGTCGGTCATCTTTGACCACATGGGACAGCCATCTTGTGATGGCCAATTTACATATTACTCTTTTATTAGATAAGATAGAGGCCTGGTATAGGGGTTGGGCTGGCTGGTTTGTCCTGAAGGGTGTCCTGGATCAGGGTAGAGGTCCTGCTGGGGTGCCAGTTAGTCTGGGTGAGTGGCTGATGGCTGTTTGCAGGCTGGCCACAGCCCCTTCAAGGCGGGTGTCCCCCCCTGGAGTGCCTGGCCAGCCTGGGTGAGGGGCTGATGGCTGTTTGCAGTGAGGTTGGCTAGAATTTATTTAACTTCTAAAGTTGAAACTTTGTTGCTTTAACCAGAGCCCAGGTCGAGTTGCCCCTGACAACCCAGGCTCCCAGCACTTCCTTGAGCCCAAGGCTGGAAGTAGGTCTCTGGGGTTTATTTATCTTCTATAATTGAAACTTTGTTGCCTTAAAGCAGAGACCATAGCCAGCCTAGGCAGACAGGAACCTTAGCTTCCTGCATTGCTGGGGCAAGCCTGCTGCTTGTTCCAGCTCAGTGGCTGCCGGCCGCCATTTTGGGTGGGTTAATTTGTACATAGTTGCACTATTGGCTGGTGGGCGTGGCTTGGGTGTAACAGAGTGAGGGTCAATTTGCATATTAGTCTTTTATTAGATTAGATGTGGTTAGAATAGTGGTTAGATTAGACAGTGGTTAGACTCTCCTCTTTATTGATTTTATTAGGTTAAGTGGTTAGAATTGTTTATTCTTTCTTTGGATACCTTTTCACATTGGTTATTTCAAAGTCAATATGGTTACCAGAACCTTTCAGTGCAAAATTGAAACATTGGAGCAAGGTTGCCATTTAGCAAGTGCTCCTATGTATATCTTAGTAAACCCAAGTGGATAGGAGCAAAATAAACTTAATTCCAGTGTAAAGTTTACTTATCCTTTGAAGAAGGTGATGCTAAATATTAGTATTGAGTAAACTCAAATTCTCCTGCTGATTATATCAAATATGTGTGGGACAACTGGTGAAATAAAGACTGAATCTTCTTTTGTTTCTGTTTGCAGGTTGAATTTTATCAAAAGGTAAAGGGTATAAAAATAATGATGCCCAGAATTATGCAGTCCTTTATTATTTGCAAATCCTTTTCACAACTGTCATTTCAAATGGCCTCTACATCTACTCTGTGAGGCTTTCAGGATAGAGACTATGATATTCATTTTATGCAAAAGATAAATAGGCTATGGGAGTTGATGTTTTGAATGTGAGAATAAGAAATGGGGCCAACACTAGCATTCCAGAATTTGGACTGCTATTCCAGTGCTTGAACATATCAAAGAATGATGGGTCTTAAAATGCAATATTATAAAGCAACTCTAGCTAACACTCTGATTTCCTAAAAAGTCTCAGACCTAATAATCTATGAAACCCTACTAAGCTGAAATGTAATAACTTTATGTCTTACAGGCACAATTTTCAACCAGTATAAATCATTATTTGTAAATTGTATTCTTAAGTTACATTTCATGGGGTTTGAAATTTCCTATATGATGATGTGCGTGTGTGTGTGTGTTTATTTTGATGGTTATAAATAACACTAGAGGCCCAGTGCATGAAATTCGTGCATGGGGGAGGTGTCCCTCAGCCCAGCTTGCACTCTCTCTAATCCAGGACCCCTTGAGGGATGTTTGACTGCCGGTTTAGACCTGATCCCTCAGTTGGACATTCCTCTCGCAATCTAGTACCACTGGCTCCTAACCACTCACCTGCATGCCTGCCTAATGCCCCCAATGACCCTCCCCTGCTGGCCTGGTCTCCCCCAACTGCCCTTCCCTGCCAGCATGGTCATCCCCAACTGCCCTCCACTGTTGACCTGGTCGCTTGCAACTGCCCTCCCTTGCTGGACTGGTTGCTCCCAACTGCCCTCCCCTGCCAGCCTTATCTCACCCTTAATTGCTCTCTCTTACTGGCCTGATCAGCCTTAACCTCCTGCCAGCCTGATCTTGCTCCTAACTGACTCTGCTTTAGCCCCCACCACTATGGCTTTGTCTGGAAGGAAGTCAGACATTTGGAAGATGGCTGGTTGTCCCAGTATAATTAGCATATTACCCTTTTGTTTGTATAGATAGATTATATAAGATAGGGTTGCTTAAATAGGGGGAAAAGTCTTTTTCAGCAGGAGGAGATGCTCTGGGAAGACAAAAATACATAACCCCTATATCAGGACTGATAGTCAGCTATATGCGCAATACTGCCAAACCAGTTATTAAAAAATTGAACCGTTTTCTTACACCTTACACCAAACAGCTATTGTCCTTAAAACCCCTCCTCTGCTCCCACCTTAGGTTCTGCCTTCCCAGTTCTCCCAGATTAGGTTATGATTGGTCAGTTTCTATGCAAGTCAGTGTCAAAAGCTCCACCTCCTAGGCAGCCATTGGCTCCTCTGGAAAACTCAGAATGACCCTACCTTCACATTGGTGCCAGCCCTTCAGTCACACCAGGTGTATCTCTGTCTGCTCTGAGAAGTGGCACCTTAGGTCTATGCTGGTGGCAATTTTGAATTCTCATTCCTGACCTAACCTTCTTACAGTGAGAGCTCCATAAAAGCAAGCATTTTTCTTATTCATTCTTAGTTCACTCATAGACTTTACCTGTGTCTATGCATCTATGCTAGCACTGCAGGGTGACCATTCAAATGATTGTTTTTGTCATCATGGTCACTGTATATGTATGTATGTGTGTGTGTGTGTGTGTATATCTAAACTAATAAAAGCGAAATAGTAAAATTAACCGTTTCTCCGAGACAGGGTAAGCCACGCCCACCAGCCAATCAGAGTGGCTGTATGCAAATTAGCCCAGCCAACATGGCGGCCGCCACTCACGGACCTGAGTAAACGTTTAGGCAGCGTCCGTTGCAGCAGGAGCGAAAGCGATACTGTTTTCGGCCCTTGGC